>CM055273.1:20476750-20607604 GCA_029237695.1 Conchocele bisecta | reverse complement strand
CCCTTTCACCAAGGTCAAGGTCACAAACTTAGCACATTAATAAACTTAGCACATTCATAAACTTAAAAATAACGTTGGGGTAAATGTCTTTTAACAACTTTTTCCTTTCATGGAACACCTTGATATTTCATACATGCATTCATCTGATGATACTCTATTGTGCTATAGCAAATCCATGACCCACCCCTTACCCCAAGTTCAAGGTCACAAACTTAGCACATTCATAAACTTAACGTTGGGGTAAATGTCTTATAACATCCGTTTCCTTTCATGGAACGCCTTGATATTTCATACATGCATTCCTCAGATGACCCTCTATCATAACGTTGGGGTAAATGTTGTGTAACTTCTGTTTCTTTACAGGGAACGCTTTGATATTTCATACATGCATTCATTTGATGATCCTCTATTGTGCTACAGCAAATCCATGACCCCCCCCCCCCCCCCAAACCCCTTTCCCCAAGATCAACATCATAAACTTAACGTTGGAGTAAATGTCTTTTTAGCTCACCTGAGCAAAGCTCATATGAGCTATTGTTACCGCAATGTGTCCGTCTTCCGGCGTCCGTCGTCCGTCCGTGAACATTTTCAAACGTCTTCTCATCGGTAACCATTGGGCCTATAGTCACCAAACTTCATGGTCATGGTCCTTAGGTAGGGGGATTACAAAATTGTTAAAATGACGTCATTACGTAATCCATGGTTCGCCGTCTAAAAATAGCACAAATTCTTCTAAAATCTTCTTCTCAAGAACCGCCAAACGGATTTCGACAAAACTTGGTAGGAATGATCGATGTACAATGCTCTTTCAAAGTTGTTAAAATGATGACCCCGGTGTCAAAAATGGGCGTGGCCCGTGGAGTCGAACTGGGGTCAAATTTTATTTTTGACGGGATATGGTCATGTTATATATCAAATCGAAGGTATCAACGAGGCGATCACTCTGGTGCATTCTTTGTCGAAATCGGATGGTTCATCGAAGATGGCCGCCGAAAGGTCAAAAGGTTGTTCTTTTATTAGAGATTTAAAAAATTTTCTTCACATGAACCACTTGGCCCTTGGTAGCCAAACTTAAAAGTTATGGTCCATGGGTGAAGCCTTTTCAGATTTGTTAAAATGAAGGTCATCGCTAATCCAAGATGGCCACCATCTAAAAATAGCATAAATTCTTAAAAAATCTTCTTCGCATGAAACGCCAGCCGGATTTCGACGAAACTTGGTAGGAATGATCGATGTACAATGCTATTTCAAAGTTGTTAAAATGGTGACCCCGGGGTCAAAAATGGGCGTGGCCCGTGTGGTCAAATTGGGGTCAAATTTTATTTTTGACTGAATATGGTCATGTCTATATCAAATCGAAGGTATCAAAGAGGCGATCGCTCTGGTACATTTTTTGTCGAAATTGGATGGTCCTGTCATCCAAGATGGCCGCCGAAAGGTCAAAAGGTTGTTTTTTTATTAGAGATTTCAAAATTCTTCTTCACACGAACCACATCCACGACCGTCCAACACCCGCTGATCCCAATGTCAAATACTTGGTCTCTTTACAAAACTTAACATCAGAGAAATAAGTTATAACTTCTATTTCCTTCATTGAAAATTCTTATTATTTCACTTGTGCATTCCTCTAAGGTTGTACTATCGTGCTGTGACAAATCTACGACCGTCCAAACCCCGCTGATCCCAAGGTCAAGGTCACATACTTAATCTCTTTACAAAACTTAACATCAGAGAAATATGTTATAACTTCTATTTCTTTCATTGAAAATTCTTAATATTTCATGCATGCAGGCGCGTAGCTGCCTATACGCGAGTACGCGGCTGAATCCAAAATCGGCCAAAGTTGCAATTTAGCCAAAGTTGCAGTATGCGTACTTGACTACATACTCATATTATAACATTCCTTGCCGGTATAATCGGGGCTTGTATTTGTTTGCTATTTTAGCTCTATTTTTGAGAAAAAAATCTGTCGAGTAAAGGGTTTATTTGTTGATTTATGATCATAAAACTTTCCATTTTCCAGTACTAAATAAAGCACCTCAGAACGCCCAGAATGCACCAGATTGCACCATTGTTTTCAAAATTTTCCGGGGGGTCATGCCCCCGGACCCCCCTAGCACAATTATGAATCCACATGGATAGAGGGCTAGCTACACCCCTGGCATGCATTCCTCTAAGTCTCTACTATCATGCTTTGACAAATTCCAGCTGATATCGAGGTCAAGGTCACATACTTAGTCTCTTTACAAAACTTAACATCAGAGAAATCTTTCACATTTCACACACACATTGCTCCAATGGACCTCTACCACCCTGTGACAAATTCACGTTGATGTCTCTCCCGCTAAGCCCAGAGTCAAGGTCACAAGCCCACACACTTGGACATTTTTACATATTTTAGGGGCACCTGGGCGCACGCGGGGGGTATTCCGTAAGCCTCGCTTACTGACGTATCTAGTTCATACATGCATTCATCTGATGATACTCTATCGTGCTATAGCAAATTCATGACCCACCGCCCACACCTTTTGTGCCGAAACGTTGGAAGAGTGGGTTCTTGAAGTTATTGAAGTACTGTGTTCAACATATCATATTCATGCATAAAGATTGCTTCTTCTTTCAGAAACTATATGTGTGTGGTGTTCAAGATTGTGGCCAACGGTTTGGTAGACAAAAAAGTCTACATAGCCACATGCTGTCTGCACACCCAAACGCCCCAACACCAGCCGAGGTAAAACCTATGCACCTGGTATCGGTAAAGCTGGGTGTCATATACCGTAATAACCCTAAATATTCGGACACAATTTATTTGAGAAACACATGAAAATGTATGGTTTTCCCTACAAGAGTAGCGTGCCAATATTTAGGGTTATTAAGGCAGTATTGTTTTCATCACAATAACAATGTATTTGGATACAATTTGTTTTGGTAAACCCCTATTTAATAGGGGTTTCCCAAAACAAAATATGTCTGAATATTCAGGGTTATTACAATATTGAATTGTGTGTTCGTCTTTGCATGCATTCGGAGTCTTTAGTGGTTGGAGGTGTGGCCTAAGACAAAAAAATTATGCAACTCCATAATAACATACGCCTATTGTGTTTTTGGTGGTCATTTCTTTGTTTTAAAACATGAATGTACCAACTAAAGAGTGTCGTGTAGGAACGTCTCTGTGTGTGCCTGTTGATCCAGTTAAGAATTTTATCCAATGTGATTTCTCAATGGGAATTTAACATGGGGGGAAAGAGGTAGAGGAGTGTGCGAGGAGTCAAAAAAGGAAAAATTTCGTAAATTAACTCTGAAACCTAGCTAGATAGCTTGGAAATGATCTAACTAAGAAAACAAAGATTAAATTTTGAAAATCTGTCAAGAATTTCTGAAATTCTAAAAATTTCCCCATGTTAAATCCCCGTAGATTTCTTCACTCTGTGAAGATGTCTATGGAGATTTAACATGGGGATTGTTTTCTTCCAAATAAAATCAATATTTGACCAAATTTCACGAAATAAAAACAAGGCTGATTCTTAAATTTTGCTTTAATTTAATATTATAAATTGTTTTTGCATTGTTTATATGTCTGTAAAATTTGGACAGGTTTCGTGAAACAGACATTAAATAACTGGAATGGATTTTTATATGTTAATTTCCGGACCAATCGAATCGTCACAAAATGATTTTCCTTTTTTTTTTCTTTTTTTTTCGATTCAGCTTCTATTTCAGAGTGGGAATTGGCTCAAACACCTTCCATACCCAGTTTGATTTTCAGACTATTCCATTTGTGAAAAGGGTGTGTTCTCAATAATGTGAAACTTACTTGCTCATCTGGATCTACACTATTTGCCAATACCACTATACAGGGGCCCGTTTCACTAAACTTTGTACGACTAAAATGTTCGTAAATGCAAATTTAGGATCGTCTGGAAATTTCAATTGATGGATTTACATTTATTGAGCATAGGCTGCATATGCAGCCTATGCTCAATAAATGTAAATCCAATAATTATTTACAAGAAAACAATGTTAATGTGAGATTTACAGAATATCATAATTTTGCACTTACAAACAAACATTTTAGTCGTACAAAGTTTATTGAAATGGCCCCTAGGTCGGCGGATGTGAAATGGTTAAGTCGAACTAATGATAATTAAAATTCTTGGTCCCCGAGTACATGTTTGCCTATATAGCAACTCGCGTTAACTAAATTTTCGCTAACTCAAAAGTATTTTCCTCTGTCCCCTGGACTTGGAGTAAAAATGGTAAGCTGTATATTTCCAGAAACCGTATATGTGTTTCGTACCGGCGTGTGGTCGAGATTTTTTCAGTGTCGTGAGCAGAAATCGACACGTCGAGACTGATCACTTCGAGATTGCTGCCATGGCATCTGAGATGCAGGTATGTAACCACCTTACGACCGATTATCACTATTTATACCATATACAGCCACCTCTATAAACCAGACACAGAGAGAAGTTACTTGTGCACATATCATTCTAAATTTTTGATAACATTTAATATTATCGAAAAAAATACTGTTTTTAGCCAGGTTTTAAAAAAAATCCAGGCTATTGGATTGGCGAAAGCCGGGCGGCGGGCGGCGGGCGGCGGGCGGCGGGCGGCGGCGGGCGGCGGGCGGCGTCCACAATCAATGTTAAGTTTGAGTCCATTTCTTTGGTACTGTACCACCTAGGACCACCAAACTTTCATAGCTTCATAATCAAGGGGTGCCCACCACATATCACTATCCAATATGTTACTTTTTTTTTTAACTTGACCCATTTTTTCCGCACAGTCGACTTAGCAATTTTCAATGTTAAGTTTTCGCGTTTACAATGTTAAGTTTTCGTGTTTAAGTCCATTTCTTTGGTACTGTACCACCTAGGACCACCAAACTTTCACAGCTTCATAACCAAGGGGTGCCTACCACATACAACTATCCAACATGTGACCATTTTTTTACCTTCACCTATTATTTCTACGTAATTGACTTAGCCATTTTCAACGTTAACTTTTTAACGTACGTCTGGTTAAATTTTTTGGTTAAAGCTTTTTCGTTATACTATATCTCTGCAACTGCTTCGCCCATTACCTTGAAACTTCACATGGGTGTTTATCATCATCCATATTTTCATTCTAACCCCCAACTGTGCGGCCCCTGTGCCCAATGTCAAGGTCAAATTACTTTGAATTTTTTTGTTAAAGTTTTGTGTCCGGTTAAAGTTTTTTCGTTAAAGTTTTTCCATCTACTATATCTATTTTTTTAGTGTCCATGCCTCGCCCCAAGGCGCGACATGCAGGCCACGGCCATCTAGTCTACAAAAAGTGGGTATAATTATGTTATCCAAGTGTCTATGCTTGGAAAAAACCTGGCCTTTGTGGCTTTGCCTCGTTTCTGGTTGCATGGTTTATATGGCCGTAAAATTTGGGCAGGTTTCATGAAACAGACGGTATGCGCATATTGTGACAACCGATTTTGAGCTGCATGTCTAAAATGCACAGCTATGTCTAAAATGCACAGCTATGTCTAAAATGCACAGCTATGTCCAAAATGCACAGCTATGTCTAAAATGCACAGCTATGTCCAAAATGCACAGCTATGTCTAAAATGCACAGCTAGGTATACTTTCCTAATGTTTATTATGATTTCCTATTTTATGCTGGCAGTGCATGGTTTTGTTTATATTTTCTTCTCCACCCCAGAGCTCCAGATAAGCGTTGTGTCTAAAGCGTACTACACCCGCTGATTTCAAAATCATTGCGTATTTTACTTTTACAAATGGATCATTGATTTTCTTCATTACTAAATAGGGAACAAATGATAAAACAAATGTAACAAATTTAAACATTCACTTATTTGAGCTGCAAAAAGCAAACACTGTTTGCTTTTTGCAGCTCAACTAAGTGAATTTTCAACCTTATGACAGTATGTTCACTACTCAATTTGAAAATCAATGCGTATTTTCACATTGCTGTGTGTATTGTGTACTCACACTTTTGACAATCAATGCGTATTCAGATAAAATAATTGCATAAAATACACCACTATGCATCTTATCTGGAGCTCTGCACCCTAAATAATTGGACTATCATGGATTACGTTATCCACCCCATACCGTGACGATAGGTCCTTTTGTAGCCAAATACACAATAACCCGGATGTACATGTGTAAATAATTGACGGTCGTAAAGTAACTTGATGAAAGTTCAGCATAAAGACAATTGGCGATGCACACACTATATAATTCCAGCACAAAAAATATTTACACAATTCCCTAACATTTGATTGGTCCGTAGCAAGTCTCGGTCCAAAATTTATATCCCAGTAAACTCCAATGCCGAACTACTTTCCGTAACCGTGAGGCGCAGTTAAAATAATTCTTAAGAAAACGGAAAATAGACACATTTGCTTGATGAATTTATTTCAATGCTGGAATTATAAGGAATGAATGGCCTTTTTGTGGAATTTATTGGGGATATAAACTTGGAAAAGTCGCGAGAATACTGGACGAGGCCTTCCGGCCTTCGTCCAGTATTCTCGCGACTTTTCCAAGTTTATACCCCGATAAATTCCACAAAAAGGCCATTCATTCCTATAATAACCAACAGGATAAAAATAAAAAATTGGCGATAAAAAATTACAATTTTCGAGAAAAAAAAAAATAGACATTTTTTTTCTTCGAAAATTGTAATTTTTTATCGCCAATTGTTTATTTTTATCGCCAATTGCGAAAGTGGCTTTTCCAAGTTTATGCCCCGATAAATTCCACAAAAAGGCCATTCATTCCTATATAATAATTCTGTTGTTTCACTTCTCTTTCAGAAGTTGTATGCCTGTGATGTACCCGGCTGTTGTACACGTTTCGCGACACTCCAGAGCAAAAATGATCATGCTCGCATTTCTCACAAGGTATATCTGATTGAGCTTATTAATCCATTAACACATCAATATCCAACATTCGCTTTTCCATGCTAATTTTTTCCATGCTCCTGATAAGTTTTGAATCTAAAGAGTATTATACCCCCAGATTTCAAATTCAATGTGTATTTTACTTTTACAAATGTAATATTGTTTGTCTTCTTTATTAAATAGGGAAGAAATGATAAGAAAATAAAACAATTACCGTAATAACCCTAAATATTTGGACACCATTTATTAGGGGAAACAAATACAACATATGTTTTCCCTTCAACAGTGAGTGTGCTAATACTTAGGGTTAATATGCCAGTACTGGTTTCACCGCAATAATAACGTATTTGGATACAATTTGCTTTGGGAAACCCCTATTTAATAGGGGTTTCCCAAAGCAAATTGTGTCCAAATATTTAGGGTTATTACGGTATTACAAATTCACTTATTTGAGCTTCAAAAAGCAAACACTGTTTTGCAGCTCAACTAAGTAAATTTTCAACTTTATTACAGTATCTTCACTACTCGATTTGAAAATCAATAAATCATTGCTGTGAATATTTTGTACACCCCCTTTTTGATAATCCATGCGTATTCTGCTTAGATAAGTGCGTAAAATATGCCAATACAAACCTTATCTGGAGCTCTGTTTCCTTAAATAGAAAATGTGCATTTTTATACACCTGTTTGAAAAGTCTGTCGGTTGGTTTGGTTTGCTTATATTTAAGGGTGGTAATTGGCTCTAAGACCTTCCATACCCGAGGTATTGAACCCAAGAAAGAGGCGAATTTTTTAAAATAATTTTGAAGTAATTTAAGGTGTCGTCTTAAAGTAGGTCAACTCTGTCGGCCACAATTAGTGACCTAGAACGGGTTCAAACCTGTGCTCCTAAGTGGTCTCCCTGAAAAGGGCGTTTGTTGATCTCACCCCGGTCGCCCCGGGTTTGAAAGGGGTTCCTGGGTAGAACCAGCCTCTCTCCTCACTCCTGCTAGAGTCCTCAAGTAACGTCAAATTGGGCATCGGGCTCGCTCTCTATGTAGAGTAGCAAGCGAGTTGAATCCCATCATCCGACATTAGAGCCGTGCGTTGTGGTCGTCCATCCGCGTGATATCCTGGTCACTCCTGACGGCGCTCCCAGATCAAATCCATTCCTCCGTAGCCACTCTCGCATCGTATGTCATCGAGAAGCAGGTCTACGGTATGTTGTCTGATCAAAACTCTTGCCCTATTGCTGTGATATAGCCGTGTGCAATAGACCCATCCACTGCTGTGGAAGTTGATCTTGGAGGTGGCGATGATGTGGTCCAGTTCTTTCTGGTTCTTTGCTCGGCTCGGATAGATGTTCGACCCTTCACCCCGGTCGTGGTTGAATTCCAGCGAATGGATGAATCCCCCACGCAGTTTCTCGCACGACTCCAGATCTGCAGGTGAAGATCCCGCAGAAGTGTCCATTACTTCCGAGCTGCCGGTCATCCACGATTTGTCCATCCCTGGTGTCGTCAGTGCAGTGTTAAGCGACCTCCGTGGCGTAGGGATCAGCAGAGTCCTTACTGTAGCCGAGTTCACCAACATTGTAAAGGATACTTTTATAACAAAGTATACTTTGAGGGAGTAATCATTTATATTTCCTGAAATGCAATATTTCATATAGAACTAACGACTGCATATATTTGATGATTAAAACTATGCAGAATTATTATACTGAATTTATTACATTATCACAGCCAAAATAAATTCAGTATAATAAAAATTAATAAATTTATCTTAAAATTGAAAATTTCTCCCTTAACGTATACTTTGCTAGAAGAGTATACTTTGCAATGTTGGTGAAATCGGCCACTGGTGGCTCGGAGTCCATGGCAGGAGCAGAAGGAGTTTGCTCAGCGGCTGGGTTTCCCCTCGGCCTACTGGCCGACCACTTCGCAATGGCCACCGCTCGCCTTTGTCTTCTCCTTTTTTCCCGCCTTCGAAGGAAATACGCCTTGTTCCTTTGTTTCGTCTTGGTGGGAAGTAGGTCAGCTGGAACTGGTGCGCTGTTCTGCGTCGACGAATACCTCCAGTTCACTTCGAGGGTGAAAGTGTTGTGTCTGTTATGTACTCGGTAGAGAGGCTCGTCAACACATCCTTCATCAACGGCGATAACAATTTCGACAGCTCCGCTGGACAATCCAATAAAGGCATCTTGCTGCTACGCTGGTTCGAGACAAGAATTAATTATGTCCATTCCCCGGCCTCTTATAACATGTACGGCTATCAAACTTGCAAACAATAATTGGCTCTTGCTCTACATCAGAAATTGACATGTATAACATTTCTAGCTATTATAACACCTGTAATGAATCATGTGCTCTCTCCTGCAGTGGCCCACAAAAATTCTTACGCAGATTCAAACACCCCCGAAACATTTTAAAATAAATGTTTGTTTTTGTTCAGAAATGTAATAAATAGGATATTCCATCGTACATGTTTGAATAGCTTGATGTAATACACTCGTGTACATCAGCTTCCGCATAAACAACTTGTTCGCTTCGCTCACTCGTTGTTTACGTGGAAGCCGACGTACATTCATGCATTAGTTGACGCTATTCAAACATGTACGGTGGAATATCCTCTATATGTGGCCTATGGGTTAGGATACCTGACTTCCAAGCTGGAGGTTGTGGGTTCAAACTTGGCCTTGGGCATCAAAAATGCTTCCATAATATTTTCATCCCACTGGTCTGTCGGACGAGACTTTAAACTATGATCCCATCTCTAAATGTCCTTTATAGCTGTTGCTGGGACGTTAAACCCATTCACTTTCTACATGTGAACGACAATGTTTTCCAGAAGCCACACATCTGTGATGTAGACGGCTGTGGTAGGGACTACAGCACGATTATCTACCGAAGTTGGCACCAACGTGCAGCTCATCCGGAGTTCACGATCCCTGGTAACATCACGGAGGTAAATTCTTCATTAAGTTTTAACTCTTTCATCCCCAAGTAACTGGAATGGATTTTGATATGTTAATTTTGCAACCAATCCAACTGTTACAAAATTGTTTTCAGACTAGTCCATTTATAAATAGGGGGTGTTTTTGTTCTCAAAAATATGAAAATTACTTGCAAAAAGTGCAGATCCTGATGAGCCGGCTCGTGACGAGCCGGCTCATCTGGATCTACACTGTTTGCCAATACCACTATACAGTTCTGTGGTGCTGAAAGGGTTCATTAATACAGGGTATATGTCGTTTAATATTACTTGATGGATTGCTTTAATGTTTGGACACTTGATACATGTGAGCATTTGGAACACACTCATGCCGCCATTAACATGACCTTGACATTATTTTGACCATCACATGGTTGTGGAAACACTTGGCCATTTTTTATGTCAAAAAATTGTTTGTACATGTTTCTTCATCATCGTATAACTTTAATATTGATGGATTGCTTCAATATTTGGATAATTGATACATGTGAGCATTTGAAACACACTGACTCATGCTGCCATGAACATGATCTCGACCTTTTTGACCTTCATGTGGTTGTGGAGACACTTGGCCATTTTTTTATGTCGAAAAATTTGTCCAAGTTTCTTCATCATGATATATCTTTGATATTACTGGATGGATTGCTTCAATACAAACATTTGCACCCTTGGTACATGTGAGCATTTGGAACACACGTATGCTGCCATTAACATGACGTTGACCTTTTTCGTGTTTAACTCTTTGCATGCTGGGAAATTTGTGGGCTATAAATAGTTCAAAAATAGCAGATGACAATTCATTATATTTTATTTTATTTCTCCTTATAAATGTCATGAATATGTCTTGGAATTTCATTAGAATTGTGTCCGGAGGACACAATTCTAATGAAATTTCAAGACATATTTACAGAGAGAAATAAAACATATACTCCTAATTCGTTTGGCGGATATTTTCGCCGCTAGCATGCAAAGAGTTAAAGCATGCACTTCTGATCTTTTTGTGATGCTTACTCTAGCACATACCCATGACCATGTTGCGGTCCAATGCCTCGGCAGGCGCGACACCGCTTCCATGGCGGAATTCTTGTTTCTCTCAAAATTGTCTTATTTCTAAACAAAATCATGTTTTACCAGCACATTGGAATCATCACCCATGGAGATGAATATAATGTGTTGACAAAATATGTTTTTATTGAAAAACAAGTGATGACAAAAAAAACAGACAGCAAAATTAAATTAACATCATACAGTTGATTAAGCTTCATCTATTCATGTTTAAGGGGTCATCTCTACTAAATCAAGACGTAATTACTTTTTATGCCACCGGGTTTCGAAGAAACGGGTGGCATATAGTGTTTGGACCGTCCGTCCGTCCGTCCGTCCGTCCGTCACACTTTTCGGTTAACCAATTTGTCACAGTTTCTCAAATATGCTGCAGGTGGCATCCGTGTTCGACAGACTCATTTCTTGTTTACACATGAGCCCCATTTCTCCAGAATTTGGCATCAAGTTTGAGGTGGAGATCCCTGATATCAGGCTGTGACTGGAGCAATGGGGCTTATGGGATTTGTGACTGGTGTAGCTCCTGATCAAATAGCACACTCCTGTAGCCTGATAACGATCAGGATCTATATTCCTTGTTAGAGGCATGATAGGTGTTTCATTGATGGACTTGCAAACAGTATAGATCCTGATCAGACTGTGCGGATGCACAGGCTGATCTGGATCTACACTGGTCGCAAAACCCATACGCCCAATTTCTCCAGTCACAGCCTGATATCATGTAAGCCTGTCTTGAATTGCAGAAGCCATACAACTGTGGGGTACAGTACTGTAGTAAAAGCTTTAGCACGATCCAGATCATGAACTGGCATCGTCGCCGAGCCCACCCAGACTCTCAGGTAAGTGTACAGTCGGGCCGCTATGTCAGAGTATAAGGTTCGACAATACAATGTCCAGCCGTGGGTAAACGTTTGCCATTGCACGAGTAGTGTCTAATTAGTAAACGAGTGTCTAAGTAGTAAACGTCAACAGGGCAGTATGTGAGATCATATGGTACAGTATGCTGGTTTCCTCTGGATACTCTGGCTTCCTCCCACATTAAGGATCTCCCTTACTCCTCCATCTGTGCCAACAAAAGCATTTGCATACATGTAAGTTCTCTTGCGCTTGTTTGTAATCATTTGTAATCATTGCGCAATAAGTAAAGTTTGAACTTTGAACAATTTTTGTTGTACGTCCAAATGTTGAATATCTATTAGTTGGATCATTACCATACAGTGGGGTCAGCATGTAAGTACACACACGACGAACACGACAGGTTGGTTCCAACCTGTCGTGTTCGTTCGTGTGTGCACTTACACGCTGACCCCACTTTACGTGATCAATAGCTTTGTTATATTGATGGTGTCATTCGGTTGATCAGGTGAACTTGACCTTGGTAACCTTTGACCTTGGTAACCTTGACCTTCATGTCAACAGTTTTGAGTGTATGTCCAAATGTTGAATATCTCCTGATCCATTATTTGGATTGTTACAAAACTTCATTCATCAATAGTTATCAGCATTAACCCTTACTACGCTGAATTAAATGTGGTCGTCTGCTGGAAATGTTTTATTTTCAATATTTATCGACAAAAATCTGGTTTTGACAGCACATGAGAATCGTCTCCAGTGGAGACGATTCTCGTGTGCTGTCAAAACCAGTTTTTTGTTGCGAATTAAAGCAAAAATGAAAAACACCAGACGGCAATTTCCGTCAACAGCGTAGGAAGGGTTAATGGCTAACCACACTGTGTCATTCAGGTATTAAACATTGACCTACTATTTTTGTGGGTCAAAAACTCCGAAACTCCTAATATCTCCACAATTCCGATTGACGTGAAACTTCACATACCTCTTTATCATCGTCCATATTTTCATTCTATAGCCCACCCATGTGGCCCCCATGCCCAAGGTCAAGGTCAAATTTGCGTTAATTTTTTTTTGTAAATCTGTGTTAAATTTTGTTCAGTACCAAATATCTCCACTCATATACCTCTTTATCAAATATGTAGCGTCGTGTTATTTCAGAAGCCCTTTGACTGCACTGTACCTGGCTGTGATAAAACATACGACACACTTGATGACCGAAATCAGCACCGACGCACTGAACATCCGGGCTTCAAGCATAAGGTAGGTTCTAAGAAAAGCGACGTTATTAAATAGTTCACAATCATGTTGAAATATCTCCAAACTCGTACGTAACTCCACACTCCAGAAATCAAGACACTATCAGGCCTATAACTCAGGGCTCCAGATAAGGAATTAGTAATTGAGTATTGTCACTCCATCATTTCTGAAGCAATTGGGTATTTCAAAATTTTAATTGTGTAAAATACACATCAGCAGATGCACTCATTGAATAGTTTGCTTCTAAATGAAAACACATCTTGGTATTTCATTAGAATTGTCTCCTTGGAGACAATTCTAATGAAATACCAAGTTGTGTTTTCATGGAAAAATAAGAAAATATGCTATATTTATGGTCTGTTTATTGTTTTGTGTACCACAAATTTTTCATTGCTTTTTGATACTCACTCGCTTACTGACCAATCAAGTTGACATCGTATAACTATGTATTTCATGGGTAGGTATATAATAAAATGTGTTTATTTTGACAGACGGCAGCCAATTGTTTCCATTGACAGCACTGACAGCGCACCTGTAGAAAGTAGTTTGGCGTGGGAGTTTACTGGGATATAAATTTTGGACAGACTTGCTACGGGCCAATCAAATGTTAGGGAATTGTGTAAATATTTTTGTGTTGGAATTATAGGTACATGCCCACTCAGTAGGCACAAAATCTTTATCTGAGACATTTTCTGGCAAAATAAACATTCATTCACCATTATCCCACATATTGATTGGCATTATTATACATTTTATATCAGACGTAATTTCCACACTGATAATCGTGTTTCCTTAAAATGTTAACGAACATTACTATTTATTCTCTGTATTTATATTTTGATGTGCAATGTTCATACTTTATAATCTGTTGCAAATGTTGTTTTTTCAGGTGACCCATTTAATTATTATAAATAATTAAAAACAAATCATGTCTCATCTGCATATGAAAATAGCCTGATACCACCGCGAGTCACTATCAGTAAAATAAATATTACTGAATGATTATATCTGTATAGCGGGCACTGTAATTTATAGAACTGGTGGAATAGTGACACAATTATACACTTATTTAATTCCTATAAAGAACATTTTGCACCGTCTTATTGATTGCCATGGTTACAATGGTGAATAATTGAGTAGCTTTTGTTGCTTGGCATTCACTGTACTAACCCCCCCCCCACGACCATAATCAGAGATTCTGCTGGGAAAATAAAAAAATCGCCACTTCACTGATGGTCAACTTTTTTTTGGAATTTTTTATCGCCAATTGTTTATTTTTATCACTAATTGCGAAAGTGGCGATCGCCAGCGGAATCCCTGCATAATAGTCGGTAAATGACTGCTGGCCATTAATATAAAAAAAGAAGTGTGACCAGCATAGCCCCAGATCCACCTGCGCATCCGCGCAGTCTGATCTGGACCTATGCTTGTCACCATTCAAGAATAGGCCAGAATTTAGACAAAACATGGAAACATATGATTAAAAAGAAGTTCATCCACGTTGAAATAAAATTCATTTGAAATTATAAGGAATAAACAACAGTTTTGGATATAAACTTTTAACATGTCCAACAATACTATGTGCGGTTGTTCTGTTCTTCAACCAGTGCAGTTTTGGACTTTTAAAAGTTTATACCCCGATAAATTCTCCAAAAATGTTGTTTATTCATTTCTTTCATTTTTGGCCAGTAGTTTACAGAAATACAACGGTAAGTTACACCACACAACAGCAGTAGTTTACACCACTCTCGTAATTACCGTATATGGAGAAATGACATCAGTAACGTCGCAATGACGTGTTTCCTTCGACCAATCAAATCATGTTCTCCGACACACCCTCTCAATCGTGAGACAGTCGCCGTCATTATGGCCCGACTACAGAAATTAATTTCGCATATCTCTTGGTCATAATTTACGCTTAATTTGCTTTGTTTTTATGAAGAATCGTTTATTTAACCAGGTGAGTTGATGATCTTGAAATAATATTCTCATGATAGGGTCCTACCGCTAAACAAACTCGGTTCGCTACGCTCACTCATTTTTGTTGCGCCCGCTTGCGGAAAGCGCGATATAGTTGGCACTTTGGCGTACGTACGTACGTGTGTCCGGTTAAAGTTTTTGGTTAAAGTTTTTGGTTAAAGTTTTTTGGTTTAAAAGTTTTTCGTTATACTATATCTCTGCAATTGCTTCGCCCATTACCTTGAAACTTCATATGGGTGTTTATCATCATCTATATTTTCATTCTACCCCTGCCTGTGCGGCCCCTGTGCCCAATGTCAAGGTCTAATTACTTTGAAATTTTTGGTTAAAGTTTTTCGTTAAAGTTTTTCGTTACACTATATCTCTGCAACTGCTTCGCCCATTACCTTGAATCTTCACATGGGTGTTTATCATATCTATATTTTATTTCTTCCCTTCCTGTGCGGCCCGTGCCCAATGTCAAGGTCTAATTACTTTGAAATTTTTGGTTAAAGTTTTTGGTTAAAGTTTTTTGGTTAAAGTTTTTCCTAATACTATATCTCTGCAACTGCTTCGCCCATTACCTTGAAACTTCACATGGGTGTTTATCATCATTGTCACGCCCGCTTGCGGAAAGCACGATATAGTTGCCACTTTGGCGTCCGTATGTCCGTACGTCCGTGTGTCCAGTTAAAGTTTTTTGGTATAAGTTTTGTTTTTTTTTAAAGTTTTTTCGTCTACTATATCTCTTTTTTTAGTGTCCATGCCTCGCCGCAAGGCGCGACATGCAGGCCGCGGCCATCTAGTTTAAGTGTAAGGACCCACTCACTCGTGCATTATTTCACGATAATCAGTTCACCTTGTAAAATAAACGGTATGTAATGGATGAAAGTATATGTTGTGACCACTCATTTGAACCGTCTCAATGAGACGGTTCAAATGGTGGTCGCGACATATACTTCTAAGCACATTTAAAGACAATATTTATGGTTTTCCCCAATCAAAATGGCATATCCTCAGCATGAAATGGGTTAATAATCTTTTCTTTCAGAAAGCATATTTCTGTTATGAGAGCTGCGATGAAACAACACAATACAACACGAGCAGCAGTAGAAATTGGCACATGCGAATCGCTCACCCAGGGATTAAGTTGGTAAGTGTCACGCTACAATAAACAGGACATGTTTCAGTTTTTGCCCAGTGTAGCTACTGGCCGGTTGGTTGAAGGTTTTATTAGGGCTCCGCGGAGAATCGGCGGTGCCTTATAGGTTTCTGTTTGCCTTCCGTTCATCAGGGCCCGGTTGATCAAAACCTCTGTTAGCTTAACAGACTGTTAAATCCTTAGCAATGCTAAGGATTTAACAGTCTGTTAAGTTAACAGAAGCTTTGAGCAACCGGGCCCTGTCTGTTTATTTTTTTTAAAGTTTTTGTCTCAAATCATCTATAAATTCTGTTTGCCTTCAACTAATATCTTCATATTGCACGTGGGTGGTTGGTCGGGCGAACGTGACGGCGTATATTAACGATAGGGGTTCCTCCTTATAGGAATCATGATTTGTCTGGTTTGGCCCTCAGGTACGTTTTTATCTTTGGCTCTTTTGTTACCTTGAACATGTACATGTAGTTGTACAGGTAATTTATGGGATTTAGTACTAAACCCATTGACCAGGCCTTAAATGACCTTAGCTGTTGATAGGCCGTTAAACCCCAACAAACAAACAAACAAACAAACAAACAAACAAACAAACAAACTTCATATTGCACACATGCATTACTTACTAACGACACATCCTACCACATTTAAACAATTACCCTTGCTACTGATCATACGTCCGTCCATCTGTCTGTTTATTTTGATGCCCCTGGTCTCGGTAGAGCCGGAGGCATATAGTGTGTCCGTGTGTCCGTGTGTCTGTCCGTCCATGTGTCCGGCACATTAAGAAGTTCGCCAGAGTTTCTCAATTATTTCTATATCCCTTGAGGGATTACTTAAATATTTCAACACAGTATAACTGTCACAACTTTGAACTTTTTCCCACATTAAGAAGTTCATCGGAGTTTCTCAATTCTGTCATAACTTTCTATACGCCTTGAAGGATTACTTAACTATTTCTACACAGCATACGTGTGGACAAATGTCACACATTCAGGCTGCCCTTAATATGACATTGACCTTTTGAGCTTCACAAATTTGAACTTTTTCACACATTAAGAAGTTCGCCGGAGTTTCTCAATTCTGTCATAACTTCTATATCCCTTGATGGATTACTTTAATATTTCAATACGTCAAACCTGCCATCCATCCAAGATTATATTTATTGCATAAGCACAACACAATACGTTGAACCTTTAATGTTTTCTGTAGTGGCCTCATTTGCATATGTATTACATTACTGTCTGTTCCACGTTTTGCTGCCAACGAACTTTTGGCTATTAACCCTTTGAACCCGAAATCCCGCTATAGCGGTTTATGCAAAAAGTGCAAATCCAGATGAGCCGGCTCGTAACGAGCCATCTCATCAGGATCTGCACTTTTTGAAAGTAATTTTAATATTTCTTAGAACAAAAACACCCCCTTTTCATAAATGGACCAATCTGAAAATCATTTTGTGACCATTGGATTGGTCGTAACATTAGCATATCACAGTCCATTCCAGTTCCTTAGGGTTGAAAGGGTTAAACACATTAAATCTAAAAAATATTTAAAAGTAAATACTTTTTCATCGATAACAAAAAGGTTACCCACCCAGAAAAAACGATTTTAACATGGGGGGCTAAAAATAGATTTTTTTAAAATATTTTTTTTATTTTTATTTGTGGACCGATTTTCAAAATCTAACTCTTGTTTTCTTAGTTACATCATTTTCAAGCTATCTCGCCAGGTTTCGGAGTCAATTTCCAAAAGTTTTGGAAATTGACTCCCCATGTTAAATTCCCATATGAAAATCGTTTTTTTTGCAATAAAATCAATATTTGATGGAATTTCATCAAATAATATTTTTTTGGGGAGGGTGACTTTTTTGTTATTGATTAAAAAGTACTTACTTTTAAATAGTTTTTATACCCCCACAAACAAAGTTTGTTGGGGGTATATAGGAGTCGGTCTGTCGGTCTGTCGGTCGGTCTGTTGGAAATTCCCTTCCGCTCTATATCTTCTACACCCTTGCATGGATTATCAAATGGCTTGGCACAAATGTTTCTCATGATGAGAAGGTGCGTCGCGATCAATAACCACGCACCTACGTCCAAGGTCAAGGTC
Organism: Conchocele bisecta; assembly: GCA_029237695.1. Taxonomy (NCBI): domain Eukaryota; kingdom Metazoa; phylum Mollusca; class Bivalvia; order Lucinida; family Thyasiridae; genus Conchocele; species Conchocele bisecta. The sequence goes on along the minus strand of CM055273.1, from coordinate 20,589,338 downwards.
ACAGTTGAAGGTCAAAGGTCAAACCTATTGAAATTCCCTTCCGCTCTATATCTTCTACACCGATGCATGGATTATCACACTATGCCCAGGGTCAAGGTCACAGACTTGATGCGTTTGAAACTTTAACGCTCGGCTAAATGGCTTATAATCAAAAATGCCTCGTTTTCTTGGGCTGCCAGTGGGGGTACTCGTGTGTCGACAGGCCACATTTCTATTTAGATTTAATGTGTTTAATAGCCAAACGTTCGTCAGCAGCAAAACATGGAACAGACAGTAGTGTATTATAATATTTATTACACCGTTTTATTACACTGTCAAAGTATATTATGCAATTAATCTACATTTACATTATTTTTTTACTGATCTGCTTCATCACTTTCTGTGAATATCTGTTCCCATCCTAATATATGGCTGTCACTGGAGAAATAGGACTTATGGGTTTTGCGACCAGTGCAGATCCAGATCAGCCTGTGCATCCGCACAGTCTGATCAGGATCTGCACTGTTCACAATTCCATCAATGAAACACCCGGAATGCTTTCTAACAACGAGTATAGATCAGGCTTCTGGGGCCCATTTCATCAACATTGCAAAGTATACTTTCCTAGCAAAGTATACTTTGAGGGAGAAATTTTAAATTTTAGGATAAATTTATTAATTTTTATTATACTAAATGTATTACATTATCACAGCCATTTTGGCTGTGATAATGTAATACATTCAGTATAATAATTCTGCATACTTTTAATCATCAAATATATGCAGTCGTTAGTTCTATATGACATAATGCATTTCGGGAAAAATAAATAATTACTCCCTCAAAGTGTGCTATTTGATCAGGAGCTACACTGTTCACAAATCCCATAAGCCCCATTTCTCCAGTCACAGCCACATATGACGTTGTTGTTGAACTGACATAAAACCCTATTCAATCAATCTCTCACACATTCCTTGTGACCTCGGGACTCCAGATAAGGAATTAGTAATTGAGTATTGTCACTCCATCATTTCTGAAGCAATTGGGTATGTCAAACTTTTAATTGGGTAAAATAAAATCGCGCTACTGTTTACACATCAACAGACAGCAATTATTGAATATTTAGCTTTGAAATGAAAACATATCTTGGCATTTCATTAGAATTGTCTCCTTGGAGACAATTCTAATGAAATACCAAGATGTTTTTTCATGGACAATAAGAAAGATATGTTATATTTGTGGTCTGTTTATTGTTTTCTGCAGCATGATAAAGGTACCACAAAGTTTTTATTGCTTTTTGCTACTTCTAATTTCAATTGGGTTTTTGGCAATTTTATTGGAGCTTATCTGGAGCCCTGGACCTTATAATTGTTTTTCTTTCAGAAAACGCATGCCTGTCTTGTACCAAACTGTGCAAGATCTTACACGACGCGCAAGTCGAGAACTGCACACATCCGAATTGCCCATCCCGAGTACACGAAGCCTACGAGAGACATGGTATGTGCTCTTACCATCATCTGTAATTCAAACCTTAACCCTTTCAACACTAAATACCTCTATAACTGTGTAGATCCAGATGAGCCAGCTCCTAAGGATCTGCACTGTTTGCAAGTATGGAACACACTTGTGCCGCCATTAACATGACATTGACCTTTTTTACCTTCACATTTTTGCGAAACCACAGCTATATTTTTGCGTCAAAAAGTTTGTACATGTTTCTTCATCATGATATAACTTTAATATTACTTCACGGATTGCTTCAATATTTGGAAACTTGATATATGTGATAATTCGGATCACCCTGATGCCGCCATAACATGATCTTGACTTTTTTATCGTCACATGTTTGCGGATACACTTAGCCATTTTTTACATCAAAAAGTTTGTACAAGTTTCTTCATCATCGTATAACATTAATATCACTTGATCGATTGCTTTAATATTTAGCACTTGATACATGTAGGCATTTGGAACACACTCATGCCGCCATGAACATGACCTTGACCTTTTTGACCTTCACATGGTCGTGGAAGCACTTTTTTATGTCAAAAAGTTTTGTCAACCTTGACCTTTTTCATGTTTTAAGCATGCCCATGATTATGTTACGGTCAAATGCCTCGGCAGGCGCGACACCGCTTCCGTAGAAAAATAACACCCCCTATTTATAAATGGACTAATCCGAAAAAAACATTGACATTTAATGGTTGGAAAATTAACATATCACTGTCCATTCCAGTTATTTAGGGTTAGGGTTATTGACTGCTCCATACAAGTTTTTAGCTCACGTGCACGAAGTGCAGGACAATATAATGCCATACCATGGCCTCTGTCATCGGCGCAGGTGTCCACAAACTCATTAAATAACATTATGCAAATGGTGGTGGTCGGGCGAATGAGACGGTGTAAATAAACGGTTGGGTTCCTCCTTATAGGAATCACGATTTGCCTGGTTTGGCCCTCGGGTACATTTTTAGCTCACCTGAGCGAAGCTCATGTGAGCTATTGTTACCGCAATGTGTCCGTCGTCCGTCGTCCGTCGTCCTTGAACATTTTCAAACGTCTTCTCCTCGGTAACCATTGGGCCTATAGTCACCAAACTTCATGGTCATGGTCCTTAGGTAGGGGGATTACAAAATTGTTAAAATGACGTCATTACGTAATCCAAGATGGCCGCCGTCTAAAAATAGCACAAATTCTTCAAAAATCTTCTTCTCAAGAACCGCCAACCGGATTTCGACAAAACTTGGTAGGAATGATCGATGTACAATGCTCTTTCAAAGTTGTTAAAATGGTGACCCCGGGATCAAAAATGGGCGTGGCCCGTGGGGTCAAATTGGGGTCAAATTTTATTTTTGTCCGAATATGGTCATGTCTTATATCAAATTGAAGGTATCAATGAGGCGATCACTCTGGTGCATTTTTTGTCGAAATCGGATGGTTATGTCATCCAAGATGGCCACCGAAAGGTCAAAAGGTCGTTCTTTTATTAGAGATTTCAAAATTCTTCTTCACATGAACCGCTTGGCCCATGGTAGCCAAACATAAAAGTTATGGTCCATGGGTGAAGCCTTTTCAGATTTGTTAAAATGGAGGTCATCGCTAATCCAAGATGGCCGCCGTCTAAAAATAGCATAAATTCTTAAAAAATCTTCTTCTCATGAACCGCTAGCCGGATTTTGACGAAACTTGGTAGGAATGATCGATGTACAATGCTCTTTCAAAGTTGTTAAAATGGTGACCCCGGGGTCAAAAATGGGCGTGGCCCGTGGGGTCAAATTTTATTTTTGACCGAATATGGTCATGTTATATATCAAATTGAAGGTATCAACGAGGCGATCACTCTGGTACATTTTTTGTCGAAATCGGATTGTTATGCTATCCAAGATGGCCGCCAAAATGTCAAAAGGTCGTTCTTTTATTAGAGATTTCAAAATTCTTCTTCACATGAACTGCTTGGCCCATGGTAGCCAAACTTAAAAGTTATGGTCCATGTGTGAAGCCTTTTCAGATTTGTTAAGATGGAGGTCATCGCTAATACAAGATGGCCGCCGTTTAAAAATAGCATAAATTCTTAAAAAATCTTTTTCTCATGAACCGCTAGCCGGATTTTGACTAAACTTCGTAGGAATTATCGATTTTCAATGCTCTTTCAAAGTTGTGAACATGGTGACCCCGGGGTCAAAAATGGGCGTGGTCCGTGGGGTCAAATTGGAATCAAATTTTATTTTTGACCGAATATGCTCATGTCATATATCAAATTGAAGGTATAGATGAGGCGATTGCTCTGGTGCAATATTTGTTGGAATCGGATGATTATGTCATCCATTATGGCCACCAAAAGGCCATTTATTCGAGATTTTTAACGTCTTTTTCTCAGGAACCACATGGTCGATCCTGGCCAAACTTCATTGGGTGAAGCATTTTCAGATTTAGTAAAATGAGAGTCATCGCTTAATCCAAGATGACCGCCATCTAAAAATAGCACAATTTTTTTAAAACTATGAACTCAATGTCACATTCTCGTCTGGTGTTCATGGAGTCAGGTGAGCGAATTAGGGCCATCATGGCCCTCTTGTTATCTTTGGCACTTTTGTTACCTGAGAGTTGAATTGGGTTATTGACCATTATAAAAGTAGTAAGAGGGGCCAAGTGATTCTGGTGAGGCGAGGACCTGGCATCAGATCAGGATTATTCTGATTTCAGGGCTGAATATATAGTTTTGTTATTGTAAATATTCAGTTCTGATTTTGGGATTTTCCCCCCATTTGTACATGTACTTGAACATGTACTGTACTTGTACAGGTAATATATGGGATTTAGTACTAAACCCATTGACATGGCTTTAAATGACCTTAGCTGTTGATAGGCCGTTAAACCCCAACAAACAAATAAACAACAACATTATACAAACAAACAAACATAGTTGATTTTTTTATCTGAAATACGTTTACAAAATTTACAATTATTTTCTTAAATGGCGTCAAAAGTTCAGGGGTGTGAATTTTCCTCTGTTCAGAGGTTTTCCTTTTTTTTCGTAAATTTAAAAAAAATAAAAAGGGCTACATTTTGTTGAAACTGCCCAAAAATCATACTTTTGTCGAGGGGGTGAATGTATTTCCTCTTTTTTGTCACATTTTCACTAATTTTCTCTTTTCCCACAATGAGCTGCTCACACCCCTGAAAGTTGACAAAATGTTCACCGTACATGTACTCTGAAAATTTTGACTTTATTTATGAAAAATATTGTTTGTAAGAGTTTCTCCATCATGTAATATCTTCAATATGTCTTGAAGGATTGCTGTAATATTTGGACACTTCATTCACATGAACATGTGTGACGCAATCGCATCACCAATGACATGACCTTGATCTTTGTGACCTTCAAAACGGTGCTAAAACACTTAGCCATTTTCTTGCGTCAGAAAGTTTGTACGACTTTCTCAAATGACTTTGAAATGTGTGTAAATTTAAAGTTGTTTTTTTTTGCACACAATCTCTAGCCAGTATGCTAGTTATGTAGCAAAACATGTACTGGGGACCAAGAATCAAATTTTTATTGGTAGTTTGACTTACAAGAGTTTGAGGTAACGAGTGTAGACTGTATATTCACTTCTTATGAAATCAGTAAACTTGTTTAATAAATATCATATTAACCCTTTGAACCTGAAAGCCCGCTATATCGGTTTATGCAAACAGTGCAGATCCAGATGAGCCAGCTCGTAACGAGCCGTCTCATCAGGATCTGCACTGTTTGAAAGTAATTTTCATATTTTTGAGAACAACAAATGCCCCCTTTTTATACAACCGTGTTTTAAAAAAACGGTACGTATTATGTTTTACCGCACGGCGGTCGGGTGGCTGAAGAAAAAGCGCATAGTTCGTGTACACAACTCCTCCGAAACCGTTCAGTCGATCGATCTGAAACTACGGTATACACTTGTCTTCTACACATATTGAAGATGTGCACCTTGGTGTTTTTATGCCGAAAAAATATTTTTTAACAAAAATATCACCTTTTTAACTTAGCCATTTTTTCTACATTTTTCCATACAGTTCTATATATGGTACAGAGTTTGTGAACACACTCTCCAAACCGGAAACCGTTCAGTAGATCGTTCTGAAAACTATACACACGTCTTCTACACATATTGAAGATGTGCACCTTGGTGTTTTTATGCCGAAAAATATTTCTTAACAAAAATATCACCTTTTTAACTTAGCCATTTTTTCTACATTTTTCTATATAATTCTATATATTTACAGAGATTGTGTACACAACTCCTCCGAAACCATTCAGTCGATCGTTCTGAAACTATACACACGTCTTCTACACATATTGAAGATGTGCACCTTGGTGTTTTTATGCCGAAAACATATTTTTTAACAAAAATATCACCTTTTTAACTTAGCCATTTTTTCTACATTATTGTATCCAATTCCATATCATTTCTACTTTACACTCTACTTTTCTATCTCTGCCTAAATTAGTATACATGTTTAGCACAACGAGATAATGCTATAGACTTTCAAATTCTCATTAATGTTCCTTGCCTTGGTGACAGCTTCACATTTCTGCATCTTCGTTGTCTGGCCCATATTCGACGGGCGTATTTTGTGACTTACGGCACTCTTGTTATAAATGGAATTGTCTGAAAATCATTTTGCGATGATTGGATTGGTTGCAAAATTAACATATCGCAGCCCATTCAGTTACTCAGGGGTGAAAGGGTTAAATCATCACTCATGCAAGATCCTCTTTGTATTTCAGAAGCCGTTTATCTGCCATTTGCCAGGCTGCAGCCAGCGGTTCGAAGCATCCCATAAGAGGACAGCTCATGAGATGGCTGCCCATAATCACCATCAGATGCCGCGCACAGATGTAGACGTAATGTGTTTCTTCTCATAGGGATGGGTTGCGGCCCAGGGGTTAGAACACCTGCCTTCCAAGCTGTCCCTATATGACCTTAATGTTGCTGGGACGTTAAACCCATTTACTTTCACTTTCTTCTCATAAAACTTGGCTTATGGTGGCTTATCAGTTAAACCTTCCGCTCATTAACTTATAAACAGTATCTGTTCCATGTTGATTTTGGACGGGTATTGTTTCAAAATGTTATAAACAATAACAAAAACTGCAGATCCAGATGAGATGGCTCATTAATCCATTACAGACGGGATACACTTTTAGTAGTATGAACCTTTTGAGAGAAAAATATCCCTATTTTCTTTATATCCTTTCGAAAGTATATGTTGTTACCACTCATTTGAACCGTCTCAACGAGACGGTTCAAATGAGTGGTAACAACATATACCTTTATTGATGAATGAACAAAATAATGAGATTTTTTCAACAAAAATCATAGTATCCTTAGGCTGAAATGGGTTAAGAGCCCGCTCATCTTGGGGCTGTTTCACTAAACTTTGTAAGTGCAAGATTATGATCATTATTTATATATATAAATTATAAATTTCACATTAACAATGTTTTCTTAAAACAATTATTTGATTTACATTTATTGAGCATAGGCTGCATATGCAGCCGATGCTCAATAAATGTGAATCCATGAATTGAAATTTACAGACGATCCTAAATTTGCACTTATGAACAGTTTAGTCGTATGAAGTTTAGTGAAATGGGCCCCTTGATCTACAGTGTTTGCAAATGTTGGCTTTATGGTCTGTAGGGTTGAATGGGTTACACAAGTTACGAGCCAGCTCATCTGGATCTACAGTGTTTGTAAATGTTGGCTTTATGGTCTGTAGGCTTGAAAGTGTTAGGATCCAAACCAAACTTATTATCTGTTTCACGAAACCTTCACAAATTTACGGCTATATAAACAATGCAAAAACATCTTTTTTGATATTATTTCATTTTATCAAAATTAAGAATGAGCTTTGTTTCCAATATTGATTTTGTTGTCCATATCTGGCTTCCAGAGGCCGTTTATCTGCCGAGTGACTGGCTGCCATAAGCGATACACGACCACTGGCGGAAGAAGGCGCCACCAATCAAAAGCTCACTCGAAGGTCAGAATCAGGAGTTGTATACAGGTATGCACACTTTGGTGAAATATGGTATTCGAGCACGTTAACCCGGCCTAAAATGACCTTAGCTGTTGACAGGCGTACACACCATTAAATAACTAAATAAATATCATATCGGTCTTTTTGTCTCTTAGGTGGTAAGGTACATGGCCTAGAAGAATAATTTATCAATATTCCTTGTTATGTTGACAATGTGAAGGGTAATTTAACGATGGGCTTGATCCTCATCAGAATCTTGATATCCTGGTTTAACCTAAGGTACAGTTTGTCTTCATTATTCGAGAGATGGATGGGTTGTGGGCTAGGGCTAACACCTTACTTCCAATCCGGAGGTTGTGTGTTCAAACCTCGCCTTGGGCATCAAAAATACTAGTACATACAGGGATTCCGCTGGGGAAAATAAAAAAATTGCCACTTCAAAAAAAAAAAAAGAAAAAAAAAAAAGGAAAAAAAAAAAAAAGGAATAACCAATAGGATAAAAATAAACAATTGGCGATAAAAAATTACACCATTACACCAATTGCGAAAGTGGCGATCGCCAGCGGAATCCCTGTACATAGTATTTCCATCCCACTGGTTTGTCGGATGAGACTTTAAACTGTTGTCCCGTCGCTATGTGACCTTGGCTGTTGCTGGGACATTAAACCCATTCACTTTCAATATTTGTTTCATATACAAGCGACATTCTAAGATATAAGCACCATACTGTTACCACAACATTTACAACAAATTTAGCTGGTGGCCCAAATGGTATTTTAGACACGCCATGTGATTTTGTACCTAAGGACATGTGCGATATCTCATAAAAAATATTTACAAAATTTGCGATATTTTATCTGAATTACATCGAACGTAGACAAAATTTTATATCAAATGCGGAATCATATTTCGCATTTGTTATGAAAATTTTGTTATCTTTCGACATCATTTACAGAAAATGTCACAGTTTCTGTAAATATATTTCATGAAAATTACACTTGTTCTTCGGTACAAAATCACATGGCGCGTTTCATTTGTTTGTACAAGCAAAGGGTAATTTAACAATCAGAGTTCATTCTTACCCGAATGCCGACTTGCATCGTTTGGGCCTTATGTACATTTTTGGCCTTCTGATACTTGAGAGCCCCATTAAAAAGTAATAAGATTAGTGCTAATCTTATTACTTTTGGGGTTGGAGCTAAATGTGGAATGGGCCTGGCACCAGGTAAGGATATTCTAATTTCAGATAGTTCAACACGTTGGCCCGGCCTTAAAGGTACATGCCCACTCAGTGACACAAAATGTTCTTTATATCAGAGACATCATCTGTCGAAATTTCCTGTCAAAATAAACCTTCATTCACCATTTCCCCACATATTGATTGGCATTAATATACATTTTATATCAGACGTAAATTTCCACACTGATATCAGGGGCGATAGCCGTGTTTCCTTAAAATGTTAACAGACTATTCATTCTCTGTATTTATTTTTGGATGGGCAATGATCATACTTTATAATCTGTCAAAAATACTATCAATACTATCAGCACGCCCCCCCTAAAATTCTCTGAGTAAAGATTTTTTATAAGTTACCAGGCACGTTTCATGCCAAGTGCCATGTATTCTATGCATTTTTCGGTCGTTGTCTTATTGTTTCAACATTTAAACGTTTTCAATCAAAAATCATGTCTAAACATACTGTGACAGTGTCAATATTTTTGCTCTAAAATGTGCCAGAACGCAGGAAATGCGATGCTCGGTCGACTATTTTGCAATACTTGACTATATAGCTAAGCTCGTTCGATAATATAGTCAAGTATTGCAAAATAGTTAGGCCCCCCAACCCGAAATCCTGGATCCGCGCCTGAATATTACTAAATGATGATATCTGTATAGCGGGCACTCGTAATTTTTAGAACTGGTGGAATAGTGACACAGTTATGCACTAGCTTAATTCTACTGAGTGAGCATGTACTGTTAATGACCATAGCTGTTGATAGGCCGTTAAACACCAATAATCAATCAATCAATCTCATTTGTTTGTAGCCACGTGATGGGAGATTCTTTGTTCTGGCAGCCGAGGCGGAGACGGGGGACATTTCATTTCTATGGCGATACTGCGACGGGATGCTGGAGAGATACACTCGTCAAGCCGACAGCTGCATCTATCTGAATGTGTGTATATGCAGGCGCGGATCCAGGATTTCGGGTTAGGGGGGGCCGTAACTTGCTAGGGGGGTCCCCCCGAAATCTTTTGAAATCTACATCGCATTTCCTGCGTTCTGGCGCATTTTGGAGCAAAAAAACCCCAATAAACAATAAATTCACAATGCGAACGTAGATACGTGCCTTGTAACTTGTAAAAAATATTTACTCGGCAAATTTTATGGGGGGCGCGCGCCGGGTCCGCCCCCCCCCCCCCCCCCCCCTGAATCCGCCCATGATATGTGTTGCTATACCTTGTAAACCAATAATAATTCCAGCACGAAAACCATTCACCATTCAATTATTATGGCCCTTATGCGATAGCAAGGTGGCGGGGGAGGGGGCATATGGTGTTGCTCTTGAGGTTCCGTCCATCCGTGTACATTTACGTCGAAGTCAAAACATTTGTAAGAGTTTCTCCAGTGAGAACCCAGTATACCACGGGGGCACATCCATGTTTTACAAACATAATATCTAGTTATTATTATTATGAAGGCATAGCGTGTTACCTTTGTCCGTGTGTCCGTCTGTCAGTCTGTCCAGGCTAACATCAAGGGTTTAGGGGCTAGGGGGAGGAGCCTAAGACAATAGAATACAACAGGCTTATTCCGTATAGCCCTTAAACCTATAGTTGTTTAGAGGCTATTCCTTTGATCTTAACCCTTACACCGCTATCTTAATTTTTTGTCGTCTGCTGTTTATTTTCCATTTTTATCATCAAAAACATGCTTTGACAGCACTTTAGAATAATTTACGACATGCTTTGACAGCACTTTAGAATAATTGACAACATGCTTTGACAGCACTTCAGAATCATTTCCATTGGAAATGATTCTGAAGTGCTGTCAAACGATGTTTTTATTGAGAAATAAGGCAAGATATAACAGCAACAGCAGACGAAAATTGTTGTGTGTAGTGGTGTAAGGGTTAAAGAACAAATAGCCCATTAACCCAAAATGTTAGAATATCCGTCTGTCCGTTCTCACGAGACGGAACTTGTTGCATATTTCTTTTGAGCCGGCTCATCATGATCTACTCTGTTTGCAAATACATGTATTAGGACAGAAGTATCTAATGAAAGGGTTAACATATTTTTCGCTTTACCTAAAAGTGGTGTATATTGTCATTCAGAGCTCCTATAAGTTTTGTATGTCACGAGTATTATACCCCCATATTTCAAATTCAATGCATATTTTACTTTTACAAATGTATTATTGATTTTATTCCTTATTAAATAGAGAACAAATGATTCAAAAATTCACTTTAATTGGAGCTGCGAAAAGTATACGCCGTTTGTTTTTTGCAGCTCAACTGAGTAAATTTTCAACTTTATTACAGTATTTTCACTACTCAATTTGAAAACCAATGCGTATTTATTTACACATTGCTGTGAGTATTGTGTACTTCCACTTTTGATAATCAATGTGTATTTAGCTAAAATAAAAAATTCGCCAATACGCACCCTTATCTGAAGCCCTTGTCATTAATAAAATACAGTGCAACCTCTCTACAACAGCCACCCATGGGAAGAGGCAAAAGTGGCTGTTATAGAGAGGTGGCTGTTGTAGGGAGGTTAATGCTGAATACAATTTTATCGTCTGATGTTTATTTATTTTCTTCAATAATTCTCAATAAAAACATGTTTTGACAGCATTTTAGAATCATTTCCAATGGAAATGATTCTAAAATGCTGTCAAAACATGTTTTTATTGAGAAAGAATGCAAAATCAACATCAAACGACAATGTTCATGCTCAGCAGTGTAAGGGTTAGATATAGAGGAAATCATCCATTTGGGATATAAAATAGCGGCTGTTACAGAGAGGTGGCTGTTGTAGAGAGGTGGCCGTTCGGGGAGGTTCGACTGTATGTATATATTAATGACATAGTTTTTGATTTTTCAGAAACCATATGTATGTCAAGCTCCTGGTTGCACAAAGAGGTACTTTCAAGAAGAAAACCTAGACACACATAGACAGGATGAACATCAGACTGTGAAAGGCGCCCAGGACCATGATAAAGCTGATGACTTAAGTGCCAAGCCTAACACTGTTCCTATGGTACAAGAAGAGGCTGAAGTCTCAGTCCTGATCGATGGTAAAGGGGAAGATAAAATGGCAGAACATCTGAACTAGAGATAGAAGAACAAGACAAAGCTGAAGATTTGAGTGCTGAGCCCAACAGTGGAGTCGCAGACAATGCTAACATGGAGGTGGATCAACCAACAAATAATGAAGATTTAAACCCTGTGCTAGACAGTGAAGATGCAGACAATGGTACCATGGAGGTAAATCAACCAAAACATGCTGAAGAATTAAGCTCTGTGCCAGACAGTGATTGTCCAGACAATGGTAATATGGATGTAGGTCAACCGAAAAATGTGGAAGATTTAAGCCCTGTGCGAGACAGTGAAGATGCAGACAATTGTACCATGGAGGTAAATAAAACAAAAAATGCTGTAGATTTAAGCCCTCTGCCAGACAGTGATTGTCCAGACAATGGTAATATGGATGTAGGTCAACCGAAAAATGTGGAAGAGTTAAGCCCTGTGCTGGATCGTACAGATGAAGACAATGGTAGCATGGATGTAGGTCAACCAAAACATGCTGAAGATTTAAGCCCTGTGCCAGACAGTGCTTGTCCAGACAATGGTAACATGGATGTAAATCAACCAAAAAATGCTGAAGGTGTAAGCCCCGTGCCAGACAGTGCTTGTCCAGACAATGGTAGCATGGATGTAGGTCAACCAAACAATGCTGAAGATGTAAGCCCTGTGCCAGACAGTGCTTGTCCAGACAATGGTAACATGGATGTAAATCAACCAAAAAATGCTGAAGATGTAAGCCCTGTGCCAGACAGTGATTGTAGTGACAATGGTACAATAGAAGGTGATTCTGCAGAAACGTCGGAACAGGAATCACACAGTGCCGCCAATACACATGAGAATACAGAAGATATGTATCATAAGCCATACAGAAATAGGTCTATGGAAGATAAAAAGATTGAATACTCTGATTGTGAACTAGATAATGGTCCCATGGACCATGTTGAAGTTGGAGACATAGTAACCGAGTCGGATTTTGTGGAAGATAAACTGCCTGACAATGTGAACAAGAAAGAGGCACCATACGTATGTGTATTTCACTCACGTTCATGCTTTTCTTGTCCCTTGTGTTGGTCATATTACAGTGGAACTCCTCTAAACCGGACACCATGAAAACACCTGTGATCTTCTTGTTGATGAGTTTCTTGGTCATTTATCTCCGGTGATAATGTCTGTGATCGCATAGCACACAACTATGGCTCAGAATGTTCAAGTGTGTGATGTGAAACCTCTCTAAGCCGGACACCCTCCCAGGGTTCCACTGTATTAAATTTTTTAGCATTTTGCGGTCATGTGTTGTTGCTTGGAATTATGCAGTTATCAGTTATTGCTTGGAGGTCCTCAACCATCAGTTATCGCTTGCTTGGAATTTTGCAACTGTCAGTTATTGTTTGCAGGTCTGCAGCCGTCAGCTAATGCTAGGGATTTTTCCACAATCTGTTATTGCTTGAAATTAGGCAGCCATCACTTCCTTGGAATTTTGCAACCATCTGTTATAGGTTTCGCCCTGTTTGTCTGTCCGTCCATCTGTCTTTCTGTCGGTCTCTCTGCCTGTCCGTCCGCTTATTTTTGAATGTTTTTGTAAGAATTACTCAAATCACCTATAATTTCTGTTTGCCTTCAGCTAATATCTTCATATTGCACCTTTAAGTCCTTCCCCTTTGATTGGGGAAAATCATAAATATTTTCTTTAAATATGCTTAGAAATATATGTCGCGACCACCATTTGTCTCATCCAGACGGTTCAAATGAGTGGTCGCAACATATACTTTCATTGAGAAATAACAAAATAAAATATTTAAAATAAATTCATACCCGTAAAGGTGTATTCCGCATGTAAATGGATTAAGTACACATTGTATGTTTCAGTTTGTGAAATGGAACCACAGGATGTCGATTTCTTTGTCATTGTGAAGGTCACCGCCACCCAACTTGGCCAGGAGATACGGGCAGCACTCATTTCTACGCTCACAGATATTAAAAAGATGATTAAGTATGAGTTTCATATACTACTGTGATTCTATGTTCACCGATATTAGAAAGATGATTAAGTATGAGTTTCATATACTACTGTGATTCTATGTTCACCGATATTAGAAAGATGATTAACCTGAGCACTGAGTCAAATTTTGTCGTCTGCTGTTTATTTTTTATTTTCCATTTTCTTCATCACTAACCTGGTTTGACAGCACTTTAGAATCATTGCTCTGGAAGTGTTGTGAAACTATGTTTTTATTGAGAAAGAAGGCAAAATATAAAACAACAGCAGACGACAATTATCTTTCCCAGCATTGTAATGGTTAACCCTTAGACAAAAATTTGTGTGCTGTTGCTTTATATGTTGCCTTCTTTCTCAATAAAAACATAGCTTGACAGCACATTAGAATCATTATACGCTCGTTTGAAACGGACGTAATATGTATTTACCTTTGGGCGGGCAGGCTGGCGGGCGGTTTCGGCAGACTGGCACATTTTGTCCACACAATAACTACAGAGTTCTACTTGATGTATCGTAACCAAATTCGGTATACATGTTTATCACGGCAAGACGAAGAAACCTATTCATTTTCAAAAGTTTTGACGACTTATCTCCCATTGGTGGCCATTTTTAATTTTCGCACTCTATATCTTTGTCCACGCAATAACTTGAGTTCTACCTGATGGATCGTAGCCATGTTCACAGGTTGAAGTAACGGACCGAGGTCTATAAATACAAAAAAATAAGCTAAAATATTTGTTTACCCCCTCCATATACTCCATATTATGGAGTATATGGAGGGGGTAAAAAAATAATTTTAGCTTATTTTTTTTTACATTTATTGATGCTTTTAGGCCTATTTAATGTATTTATAGACCTCGGTCCGTTACTTCAACCTGTGGCCATGTTCAGTATACTTTTTTATCATGGTAAGACGAAGAACCCTATTCATTTCAAATAATTCTGATGGCTTATCTCTCCTTGGTAGCCATTTTTAATTTTTCGCACTTTGTGTCCTTGTCCACGAAATAACTAAAGTTCTACTTGACCGATCATAACCAAATTTGGTATACATGTTTATCACGGCAAGCCGAAGAAGCCTATTGATTTTCAAAAAATTCTGAAGAATTATCTCCCCTTGGCGGCCATTTTAATTTTCGCACTCTGTATCCTTGTCCACGCAATAACCCAAGTTCTACTTGACCGATCAAAACCAAATTTGGTGTACATGTTCATCACAGCAATACGAAAAAGCCTATTGCTTATTCAAAAATTTGTATGACTTATCTCCCCTTGGCGGCCAATTTTCGGACTATTCGTGTCCACGCAATAACTCTACTTAACGTATTGTAACCAAATTTGGTGTACATGTTTATCAAGGCAAGATGAAGAACCCTATTGGTTTTCAGTGACTTATCTCCCCGAGTTGACCGGCCATGCCACGACGGGCATATATTGTGACCTTCGGCACTCTTGTTTTCATGGAAAATGATTCTAAATGTAGCAATAGGTGGGCAATTGAATAAAACGGTGTACTCGACTGAATCCACCATACAATTAAGTATTATACATGTATAAATAACTATTCTACTTTATAATATACCATGTCCAATACCTGTGTGCATGAAAAAGTGCATACATGTACATTGTAATTTAAAAATAAAACTGTTTCCGAGCATCGGAAAGGAAATAGCTGTTTCACCAATGAAATTGGTTAACACCAGATTTTTTATCAGCGACTCGATATACGTCCCTGGGAGCCGTTTCACTAAACTTTGTACGACTAAAATGTTCGTAAGTGCAAACTAATAATAGTCTGTAAATTTCACATTAACAATGTTTTCTTGTAAACAATTATTGGATTTACATTTATTGAGCATCGGCTGCATATGCAGCCTATGCTCAATAAATGTTAATCCACCAATTGAAATTTTCCAGACCATCCTAAATTTGCACTTACCAACATTTTAGTCATACAAAGTGTAGTGAAACAGCCCCCAGATGTTGATTTAATGTGTTGTTATGTAAAAGTATTGTTAGATTTGAATCAATTACCCACCTATTACCATCTTTAAGGGTTAACCTCACTTTCTTACAAACTTGTTCATTTCAGGGCCATTACCTATGATGACGATATAGAGACGAATGATGAATTAAAGGTGAATAGCCGCTAATACAGTGCAGTTTCCGTTTTTGTTCCACCGTAGACAACACTTGCAAACTCAACGCGAACGCAACGCGAACGCAACGGTTTGCTGTAGCGTTGTATACGTTGTTTAAACGTATAATACGGTTCGTACACGTGTAATACACATTGTCAAACCGTTTAGTTTAAAAGCGTTGTATACGTTGTTTAAACGTATAATACGGTTCGTACACGTGTAATACACATTGTCAAACCGTTTAGTTTAAAAGCGTTGTATACGTTGTTTAAACGTATAATACGGTTCGTACACGTGTAATACACATTGTCAAACCGTTAAAATATAGAAATATAGTTGGATACAATTTGTTTTGGGAAACCCAAATGTTATTGCGATAAACGAGTACAGCCATACTAACCCTACACATTAGGACGCTCTTTGTTTTGTGAAACCAGATATTTATATGTGTTTCCTAGAATAAAGTGTATCAGACTATTTAGGGTTATGTTGGGTGGTTGGGTGGGTGCATTTGAAGGGTAGGTTGGTGGGGTTCATCTTTGCTGGTATCCCGACATCCCTGCTTTAGCCCTCCCGTGCATTTTTAGCGTT
Source organism: Conchocele bisecta (assembly GCA_029237695.1). Taxonomy (NCBI): domain Eukaryota; kingdom Metazoa; phylum Mollusca; class Bivalvia; order Lucinida; family Thyasiridae; genus Conchocele; species Conchocele bisecta. The sequence goes on along the minus strand of CM055273.1, from coordinate 20,572,798 downwards.
TTTGCTACTAGAGAGTTGAATCTGGTTATTATAAAAGTAATAAGATTGGTACTAATTTCTTGGATGATTATGTATTTTTTCTGTAAATATTGGGTTCTGATTGTTAGATCCCTCCCCCACTCCTCGCAGCAGGAGATGTGGGATTTGACCCCCGTTAACCCGGTAACAGGTAAATTATCGTTTGCTGATGTTTTATATTTTGTCTTCTTTCTCAGTAAAACCATGGTTTGACAGCACTTTAGAATCATTTCCGATGGAAATGATTCTAAAGTGTTGTCAAATCATGTTTTTGATGGGAAAAATTGAAAATAAAAAATGAACAGCAGACGACAAATTTAATTCAGCGTTGTAAGGGTTCAACACCATTTAATAAATAAATTGTCTATGTAACATTATTCAATCGTCTATCGTGTACAACTGGGACAGTTTGTGATCGCGAAGAGTGACCGGTACAATGAGGACACATTCGTGTTGTGGAAGGTCCGGAATGACGTTCTGCTCCAGAAACACGAGACGATCGTCCATTTTAAAATATCGCGAATACATACCCTCAGATCGAGTTCAAAGTACATCGGCGGTGTGATTTAGCACTTCAATTGATCCCTAATCCCTGATGACTAATGAGTCACGCTTTTAACACGACAGATGTACCTTGTCGTTTATCAAAATGTTTGAGAATTGTAGATCACGTGAGCCGGCTCATCAGGATCTGCGGCATTTCTATGTACATTTTTTTATAAACACAAAAATGACGCCTAATACAGCGTAATGTAACAGGTCCTAACTTAATAATGGAATAGCCCGGGCCGATAGTCCATGTCAGTTAATTGGGGTTAAATATTACGAACACAGATAAACACAGTGCATGGTTTCTTTATTTTATTTTAACATCATCAGAAATGGCGAGTCTAGGAACTCTCGTATTATCTTTACGCTGAAGCCAGTCTATTTCAGTCACTAATCCGCTATACACCTGTCCCACGCGTGTGTTAAGATTAATCGATATTTGGAGAAACTGAATACACAGCGAGCTGCACACTGGTTTAACACGGATATGGCCCGCGGATATGTGTCATAAATTACTTGGTGGTCAAAACCGGTAAATTTACAAGGTTTATAGCGAAATAGCAGCCGACTGGCAATTTTTCTCGGACCGATTTTTAAGACTAGTTTTCAAATCTCGATCGGTCTGAGAGTTCAAAAATCGGTCCAGAACCGAAAACTGAAAATAAAATGTTAGAAAGCCCTGCAGTGAGTCTAGAAGTATATATACACACACGAAGAACGATCAGAGCATGCGCATTCTACGCGATACAAGGTTGGCATACCAAAACGTGTAATGCGTTAAAACCCGTGGAATGAATAAGGAATAAATTCCACAAAAAGGCCATTCATTCCTTATAATTCCAGCATTTGAAATAAATTCATCAAGAAAATGTGTTTATTTTCCGTTTTCTTAAGAATTATTTTAACTGCGCCTCACGGTTACTGAAAGTAGTTCGGCGTGGGAGTTTACTGGGATATAAATTCTGGACAGAGACTTGCTGCGGGCCAATCAAATGTTAGGGAATTGTGTAAATATTTTTGTGCTGGAATTATAATACATTAAACATATAGGGAAAATTATCGGGACTGTGGCGCTGTTTCAAGCGAGCCTGACATTGTAAGTATGAGGCATCGCTTTTTGAGTATGTTATCAAATCTTGAAAATTATGAGTACTCCTATTTATTTGGACACCATTTATTTTCGGGAAACCCCTATAAAATATAGAAATATAGTTGGATACAATTTGTTTTGGGAAACCCAAATGTTATTGCGATAAACGAGTACAGCCATACTAACCCTAAACATTAGGACGCTCTTTGTTTTGTGAAACCTGTAGCCTATTTCATCAACATCGCAAAGTATACTTTACTAGCAAAGTATACTTTGAAGGAGTAATCATTTATTTTTCCTGAAATGCATTATTTCATATAGAACTAACAAATGCATATATTTCATGATTAAAAGTATGCAGAATTATTATACTGAATTTATTACATTATCACAGCCAAATTGGCTGTGATAATGTAATAAATTCAGTATAATAAAAATTAATAAATTTACCATAAAATTGAAAATTTCTCCCTCAAAGTATACTTTGCTACTAAAGTATACTTTGCAATGTTAATGAAATAGGCTACAGATATTTATATGTGTTTCCTAGAATAAAGTGTATCGGACTATTTAGGGTTATGTTGGGTGGTTGGGTGGGTGCATTTGAAGGGTAGGTTGGTGGGGTTCATCTTTGCTGGTATCCCGACATCCCTGCTTTAGCCCTCCCGTGCATTTTTAGCGTTTTTGCTACTAGAGAGTTGAATCTGGTTATTATAAAAGTAATAAGATTGGTACTAATTTCTTGGATGATTATGTATTTTTTCTGTAAATATTGGGTTCTGATTGTTAGATCCCTCCCCCACTCCTCGCAGCAGGAGATGTGGGATTTGACCCCCGTTAACCCGGTAACAGGTAAATTATCGTTTGCTGTTGTTTTATATTTTGTCTTCTTTCTCAGTAAAACCATGGTTTGACAGCACTTTAGAATCATTTCCGATGGAAATGATTCTAAAGTGTTGTCAAATCATGTTTTTGATGGGAAAAATTGAAAATAAAAAATGAACAGCAGACGACAAATTTAATTCAGCGTTGTAAGGGTTCAACACCATTTAATAAATAAATTGTCTATGTAACATTATTCAATCGTCTATCGTGTACAACTGGGACAGTTTGTGATCGCGAAGAGTGACCGGTACAATGAGGACACATTCGTGTTGTGGAAGGTCCGGAATGACGTTCTGCTCCAGAAACACGAGACGATCGTCCACGGCAACACCGTGTACCACAAGCCACTGCAAACGGTGCGTGTAACATTTAGTGTTCCCGTCTGTCTGTCGTAAATATTAACCCATTAACGCTGAATTGAGGCAAGCCATGGATATTGTACCTTAGAAGATGTGCGATTTTTCATGACAAATGTTACCGAAACTGATATTTTCTGTAAACGACATCGAAAGTTGACAAAATAGTAAGAGCAAATGTGGAATATAATTCTGCATTTGCTCTGAAAATTTGGTCAACTTTCGACATCGTTTACAGAAAATATTGTAAATTTTGTAAATATTTTGCAGGTGATTATCGCACATATTCTTCAATACTAACTAAATCACATAGCTTGTCTCAATAAAATTTAGCTGTTTGCTAACCCACTGAAATTCATGCAACGTTTATTGTTCCCGCTTATCCGTCACAAACAATGTTGTTAAACAGTACTGCCAAACCATGTATTTTATTGAGAAAAATACGAAATATAAGACAACAGCAGGTGGGTGCAGGTGGGAGCCTGCGATGGGTAATTTAATGATCGGTATTCATCCGTACCAGAATCCTGGCTTGACATCAGGTACGTCTTTGGCTTTCTCGTATGTGACAGTTGAATCTGTTTATACCCCATATATGAGTAATACGATTATTCGTAATCCTATTACTTTTAGGGGAAGGGGCCAAGTGACTGGTGTGGTATGGACCTGGCACCAATTTCAGGGCAGAATATAATTATATCCCCCCCCCCCCCCCCCCACCAATGCAGCCGGTTAAATAATTAATACAAAATATTTACAGTATTGCGGGTACCATGACCTCAGCCAGAACTATGTGAATGTCAAGATCAGGAAAGGTCACATCCGGGAAAACCAAGACCTTGTCGAAGTGCGGAATAGTTACCGGCCGAAACGACCACTCGGCAAGGAGTAAGTTGTTTCACATAATTAACTTCAAGCTAAAAGTGTGACTAGGAGTCGAAAAACAGAAGATTTGGGCAATTGTCTCCAAAACCTGACTAGATAGCTTGGAACTGATGTAACTAAGACAACCAAAGTCGGTTGTGAAAATCGGTCCACAAATTCCAAAATTATTTAAAAAATCTCTTTTTAGCCTATCCATGTTAAATTCATACAGGAAAATAGTTTTTTTTCGCAGTAAAAGCACTATTTTCTGGAATTGCATCAAACAAATAAAATTGGGGAGGGTAATCTTTTTGTTATTGATGAAAAAGTACATTTAAATACTTATATGCCCCACCATGGTTGTGCAGGGGACATTTAGTGTTAATCTTGTCCGTCCGTCCGTCCCGTTCCGTGTAGTTAAATGATGGGTTCCACACTGTTAAAACGGACTGGTGTCCATATAAACCAGATCCCCTTTTAATAGTTTCTGTCTATGAATTTATTTCTCTGAAACTTGATGGGGCGGATCTAGAAGGGGGTTCCAGGTTGCAAACCCACCGCCCCCCCCCCCCCCCCCCCCCCCACTCATGAAAGTGCATTTCGAAGAGTCGAAAATAGGACAACCCCCTAGTTGCGAACGGTAACTCTTGCAATTACTACCCATACGTCCAGTACTAGGTACGGGAATAGTTTGCAAGAGTTACCTTCGCAACTAGCAACCCCCCCCCCCCCACCCCCATTCCCCAAATTCTGGATCCGCCCCTGATGTATTCAATTATCCTGCCAGCTATATGCATTTGCTCTATTCGTATCATCTTCCTAATGTGACCGTCGAACCTATATGCCTCTGATAGCCTAGAATTCAGTCTGATTCTTCAGGCCGGCTCCTCAACATCTGATATCAGACTGTGACTCTTTACAAAATTAGCCACGAAATTGTTTAATAATTATAAAGATGATTTAATTGTCTACCTACTACACACGTCCATCACAAGGTTAACATTTGGTAAGAGTTTGTATTTTCACTAGTATTTGGCCTACAGCCACCATACTTGCACACTATCGTGAGCTAGTGATGTACACCACAACACCTTTGTGTGACCTTGACCTACAATTGCAATATTTACAGTTATATTCCTTGGATAAAGTTGTTGTTTGAGCTTGTAATATCAATACTGTTAGTATTCAGCATACAGCCATCATAATTGCACACATGGGTGCAAGCGATGGGTAATTTAACGATCGGGGTTCATCCTTACCGGAATTCCGACTGGAGACCTGGTTTGGCCCTCACATACGTCTTTGGCATTTTGTATGTGACCGTTGAATCTGGTTATACCCCTTATGTGAGTATTACGCTTATTCGTAATCCTATTTTGGGGGAAGGGGCCAAGTGACTTTGGTGTGGTATGGACCTGCCACCAGGTCAGGTTATTCTAATTTCAGGGCTGAATATATTGTTTCTCGATGTAAATATTCAGTTCTGATTTTGGAATTTTCCCCCCAATGCAGCAGGTTAAAACGGGATCGAACCCGTTTGCCCGGCCTTACATGACCTTAGCTGTTGATAGGCCGTTAAACACCAATAAACAAACATAATTGCACACTATCATGAGCTGGTACTGTGCACCGTAAACCACTGTGAAACAATGACCTTCATATGACCTTGGCCTATAGTTGACAATAATTACGTAGCTGTTTCCCTTGGTTAGTTTTTGTTAGAGCTTGTATCTCATAAAGCTATTAAGCCGTAACAGCTGGAGGCTTGATTCTTGGTATGTAGCGTCCTTATAATGTGTTGATACGCAGATTTAATTCTTTTTTCGTCGACCCTGTGGTCATGGATTATCTCCCTCTTTTGGACTTAGAATTTAACTCTTTGCATGCTAGCGGCGAAAATATCCGCCAAACGAATTAGGAGTATATGTTTTATTTCTCTCTGTAAATATGTCTTGAAATTTCATTAGAATTGTGTCCTCCGGACACAATTCTAATGAAATTCCAAGACATATTCATGACATTTATAAGGAGAAATAAAAGAAAATATAATGAATTGTCATCTGCTATTTTTGAACTACATGTATTTATAGCCCACAAATTTCCGAGCATGCAAAGAGTTAACCATTTTGCCGTGTAACTTGTAAAACATCTAAACCGTAACAGCTGGAAGCTTGATTAAAACATCTAAACCATAACAGCTGGTAGCTTGATACTTGGCCTGTAGCTTCTTTAGACCAAAAAAAATATAATTGTTTCCGCTAACACCTGGAAAAAATAAATAGAGTAGGTAGGTAGGCAAAACTTTTTTTTTTTCCGTTCACGACGCACTTTTTGTACTGGATATGTTAACCCTTACTACGCTGAATTAAATGTTGTCGTCTGCTGGAAATGTTTTATTTTCAATATTTCTCGACAAAAACTTGGTTTTGACAGCACATGAGAATTGTCTCCAGTGGAGACGATTCTCATGTGCTGTCAAAACCAGTTTTTTCTTAAGAATTAAAGCAAAAATGAAAAACAGCAGACGGCAATTTCCGTCAACAGCGTAGGAAGGGTTAACCCACTATGGGTTAGTGAAATATACTGTTTTTATCAAAACAATTACTGATATGACGAAAAAAAGTGTAGGGTCGGCGGGACAAAATAGGGTCGGTCGGTTAGTGGAAACAAACAATTTTTTTTTTTACGCCTTATTGTGTGTAGATGCACAAAGTGAATTTCTATTTATTTTGATTTCACACTGGACCATGGGTTATCTATTTCCCCCTTTTGGACTTATAATTTTGCCTCGTTTACTATCAAAGCAATGCGTGGAGCATTCATGTTCTATGAACACATTTTCTAGTTTAGATTTAATTTGCTTAATAGCCAAACATTTGTCAGCAGAAAAACGTGAAACACAGTAGTTCATGAACCATATGGAATCTTTTTTTAAAAATCTAAAAAATACATATAGTCAGTATTTTTTAGATTTTTAAAAAAAGATTCCATCTGGATCTACATTGTTTGCAAATATTGACTATGCTCTGTCGGGTTGAAAGGCTTAACCCTTACACTGCTGAGTTAAATTTTGTCGTATGCTGTTGTTTTTGTCGCGCCTGCTTTAGCAGAAGCGCGACTATAGTCGTCATATTTTCCGTCGTCGTCCGTGTCGTCGTCGTCGTCCGCGTCGTCCGGTTTTTTTGTAAGGCAAATGCGTTAAAGTTATTGTTTTTTCACAATATCTCTTTAACCCCTTGCCAGACTTTGATAATATTTCACATCAATGTTTGTCTACGGATGATGCTTCATTACGCACACCCCCACATCCAAATTATCAAGTCAAGGTCAATATTTATTTACTTGAGTAATGTTCACCGGTTTTTGTAACAGAAATACGTTAAAGTTATTGTTTTTTCGCAATATCTCTTTAACACCCCTTGCCAGACTTTGATAATATTTCACACTCAATTGTTTTGTCTAGGGATGATGCTTCATTACGCACACCCCCACATCCAAAGTCTGAAGGTCAAGGTCATTTATTTACTTGTAATGTTCACCGGATTTGTAACAGAAATGCGTTAAAGTTATTGTTTTTTCACAATATCTCTTTAACCCCTTTCCAGACATTGATAATATTTCACATCAATGTTTGTCTACGGATGATGCTTCATTACACACACCCCGACATCCAAATTCTGAAGGTCAAGGTAATTTATTTACTTGTAATGTTCACGGTCAAATGCCTCGGTAGGCGCGACACCGCTTCCCTGGCGGAATTCTAGTTTGTTCTTTTTTTCTCATCAAAAACATGATTTGACAGCATTTTAGAATCCTTTCCATTGGAAATGATTCTAAAGTGCTGTCAAACCATGTTTTTATTGAGAAAGAAGGCAACATATAAAGCAACTGCAGACGACAGTTTTCGTGCTCAGCAGTCCAAGGGTTAATGGCATAATGGCAGCGTGGTCGGGTGAACGCACAGCGTAAATTAACAGTAGGGTTCCTCCTTATAGGAATCACGATTTGCCTGGTTTGGCCCTCAGGTATGCTTTTATCTTTGGCTCTTTCGTTACCTGGGAGTTGAATTGGGTTATTGTCCATTATCCTACTGCTTTCAGGAGGGGGCCAAGTGATTCTGGTGTGGTGAGGACCTGGCATCAGATCAGGATTATTCTGATTTCAGGGCTGAATATATAGATTTTTTATTGTAAATATTCAACTCTGATTTGGGGATTTCCCCACCCGCCCCCATTTGTACGGGCAATATATGGGATTTAGTACTAAACCCATTGACCCGGCCTTAAATGACTTTAGCTGTTGATAGGCCGTTAAACCCCAGCAAACAAACAAACCATGGCAGCGTGACTGTTTCAGCCTAGATGAGGAATATGGCACACACCCACTGCTGCGACCTTTCACCTCCTATATACGGACTCTCGTCTGCCAATCTCTGGAACCCTCATTTCTCACAGAAGTCACCAACACTCGAGGTAAGGCTAGCAAAAAGTAAATTTAAACCTGGACTCCCACATCACAGGTGGGTGTGGCAGGTGGGAGTATGCGATGGGTTATTTAAAGATTGGGGTTCATCCTTACCGAAATCCCGACCGGAGATCTGTAGCCTATTTCACCAACATTGCAAAGTATACTTTTCTAGCAAAGTATAGTTTGAGGGAGAAATTTTCAATTTAAGGATAAATTTATTAATTTTTTGTCGCGCCTGCTTTAGCAGAGGCGCGACTATAGTCGGCGCTTTTTCCGTCGTCCGCGTCGTCGTCGTCCGTTTTTTTTGTAAGGCAAATGCGTTAAAGTTATTGTTTTTTCACAATATCTCTTTAACCCCTTGCCAGACATTGATAATATTTCACATCAATGTTTGTCTAGGGATGATGCTTCATTACGCACACCCCTACATCCAAATTTTGAAGGTCAAGGTCATTTATTTCCTTGTAATGTTCACCGCTTTTGTAACAGAAATGCGTTAAAGTTATTGTTTTTTCACAATATCTCTTTAACCCCTTGCCAGACATTGATAATATTTCACATCAATGTTTGTCTAGGGATGATGCTTCATTACGCACACCCCTACATCCAAATTTTGAAGGTCAAGGTCATTTATTTCCTTGTAATGTTCACCGTTTGTAACAGAAATGCGTTAAAGTTATTGTTTTTTCACAATATCTCTTTAACCCCTTTCAAGACATTGATAAATATTTCACATCAATGTTTGTCTACGGATGATGCTTCATTATGCACACCCCCACATCCAAATTCTGAAGGTCAAGGTAATTTATTTACTTGTAATGTTCACGGTCAAATGCCTCGGCAGGCTCGACACCGCTTCCGTGGCGGAATTCTTGTATTATACTGAATTTATTACATTATCACAGCCAAAACGGCTGTGATAATGTAATAAATTCAGTATGATAATAATTCTGCATACTTTTGATCATCAAATATATGCAGTCGCTATTTCTATATGAAATAATGCATTTCGGGAAAAATAAATGATTTCTCCCTCGAAGTATACTTTGCTAGATAAGTATACTTTGCAATGTTGATGAAGTCGGCTACAGGTTTGGCCCTCATGTACGTCGTTGGCATTCTTGTATGTGACTTGTATGTTGAATCTGGTTATAACCCTTATGCGAGTATTACAATGATTTGCAATCCTAATTCTTTCAGTGGAAGGGGCCAAGTGAATGGTGTGTTATGGACTTGGCACCAGGTCAGGTTGTTCTAATTTCAGGGTTGAATATATTTTTTTTCGATGTAAATATTCTGTTCTGATTTTGGTATTTCCCCCCCCCACCCCCCCCCCCCCCCACACCCCACCCCCCCCCCCCCCCCCCACCCGAATGCAACCAGTTAAATACGGGATCGAGCCTGTTGGTCCGTCCTTAAATGACCTTAGCTGTTGATAGGCCGTTAAACACCAATAAATCCTACATCTCAGATTGTAACATAGAGATATATTTTTTTTCATCCATTCTTTAGATATGACATTAACCAGTCTTGGAATTTCATTAGAATTGTCTCCTTGGAGACAATTCTAATGAAATACCAAGATGTGTTTTGTCAGGCAAAATAAACATTAATTTACATTACTATAATTGTCTCACCCACGATAGTACAAAGTGAATCATAGCGGTCACAATTCCAGTGTTTTTTGTTATTATCAAGGCTGCCAGCGAGGGGATTATCCTTGTAATAATGATGCCCTTGTTTCATTTTTCTTGACACTATGTACAGCTGTGCTATAGTATCATCTTATGTTTAAATACCTTCTGCAGCCCACTTCCCAAAAATCCTAAATATACTTATCTGGTAGCTAAGTATACTTTGAATGAGTAATTATTTATTTTTACTGAAATGCATTATTCATATAGAACTAACATCTGCTGATTAAAATTATGCAGAATTATTATACAGTGCAACCTCTCTACAACAGCCACCCATGGGAAGACGCAAAACTGACTGTTATAGAGAGGTGGCTGTTGTAGGGAGGTTAATGCTATTAAAATTAAATTTTGTCGTCCGCTGTTTATTTAGTTTCTTCGATAATTACCATCAAAACATGCTTTGTCAACATTTTCTGTCAAACCATGTTTTTATTGAGAAAGAAGGCAAAAGCAACAGCAGACGACAAGTTCCGTGCTCAGCAGTCTAAGGGTTAGATACAGAGGAAATCATCCATTTGGGATATAAAATAGCGGCTGTTATAGAGAGGGTGTTGTTGTAGAGAGGTGGTCGTTCGGGGAGGTTCTACTGTACTGTATTTATTGGTGTCGTCAACAATTTGGGACGTGAATTTTGGACGTAGCCAAATTTCCCTACTAGTGTAATTCGACTGACCTCAACTTTGGTAACCTCACCTTCACCATGGTGTCAACAATTTGGACATACGCCTCCTGATACTTTGTATCAATAATTTTGGACTTCCTCATAGTGTGACCCTGACCTTCGTGACCTTGACATTTTGTGTGAGACCCTTCAAGGCATTCACCTTGTTTCTGTAACCCCTCCACCCCTACACCCCATCATCATACGTAACATATGGGATTCGACCCCGTTATCCCGGCCTAAAATAACTGACAGGGCCTGGTTGCTCAAAGCTTCTGTTAGCTTAAAAGACTGTTAAATCCTTAGCATTGCTAAGGATTTAACAGTCTGTTAAGCTAACAGAGGTTTTGAGGAACCGGGCCCAGGCCGTTTGGTGGCTTCCTCTAAAATGTAAATGCTTGGATTTACTGACGGCACTGGCTCGATGACCATGCAAATCGTCTCCCAAGAAGGGGGGAAAGGAAAGGAAGGAGGTGGATACAGAGGAAACGTAGAGGGGCGCCTAGCTCTTATTAGAATAGTACCCTCTGGTTCTTTAACTTGCCCAGACTCTCCTTCAAATCTGATACATGGGACCACCTTTTAATGTCCCCATCCGAAAGGACTAGTAGAGCAGGAAATGCAAAATATCTCAGAAATACTGACACTGTGGCTTCCTCTATTCAGATCCTGACTTTATAGTCCCCATGGAGAAGATAGACAAGGCAGTCAAACTGAGACTCGGGCAAATGGAGAAAAGGGTAAAATGGAAGAAAAGTATTAAGGTAAGCTCTCTTTTATCTAATTATACCACCCCCCCACCCCCCCCCCCCCCCCCCCCCCCCCCCCCCCCCCCCCCCCCTCACGTGTCCGTCCAGTCTTGTCCGTCCATCCGTCCGTCTTTCCGTCTTTCCGTCTTTCCGGGCACACATTAGGGTACTTATGTGGCTAGCCCCACAGGGTTATGGACTTGTTAAAGGATAGGGTTGGTTACAATTAGCCACCTAAAAAATCGTTTTATATGGCTAAAAATCGTTTTATGTGGCTAATATTTAACATGTGATAAGCCACATAAGTACCCTAATGTAAGAACGTCCTTGTTTCCGTCCGTCACAAAACTTAACAATTGTAAATTTCCTTTTGACTTCTCTTTCCCTTTGCGGAAATCTTTCATATTTACCGCCCCATTCTCTGACACTCATACATCATTCTGCAACAAACCTACGACCCCCATTTATGCCAGGGGTCAAGGTCACGGACTTAGAAACTTAGAAAAAAACGAAAACTTAACAATTGTAAATTTCCTTTTAACTTCTCTTTCCCTCTGCGGAAATCTTTCATATTTTACCCACCCCTTCTCTGACACTCATACATCATTCTGCAACAAACCTACGACCCCCATTTATGCCAGGGGTCAAGGTCACGGACTTAGAAACTTAGAAAAAAACGAAAACTTAACAATTGTAAATTTCCTTTTAGCTTCTCTTTCCCTTTGCGGAAATCTTTCATATTTTACCCACCCCTTCTCTGACACTCATACATCATTCTGCAACAAACCTACGACCCTCTTTTATGCCAGGGCTCAAGGTCACGGACTTATAAACTTAGAAAAAAACTAAAACTTCAAACAAATGTATAAATTTCCTTATAACTTCTCTTTCCCTTTGCGGAATGCAGTGATATTTTACCCGGCCCTTCTCTGACACTCATACATCATTCTGCAACAAACCTACGACCCCCATTTATGCCAGGGGTCAAGGTCACGGACTTAGAATGTCTAGTTTGCTTTTTTCAACTGGAACCACCATCGCACTCTCCATATGTGCTGACATAGTCTTTTATCTGAAAATGATAGTATGCGAGCTGGAATTCATTCTAGGTCAGGGCTGACGCGGGGGGGTATTCCGTAAGCCCCCGCTTACTGACAAATCTAGTTTTCGATGACTTGGTCTTTATCAAAATAGTTAGAAACTGTATTGGCAGTCCTATGTAATGTTCATATTGAGGCAGTGAACCGAAATCTGGGGACCGTTTCATTAAACTTTGTACGACTTAAATGTTCGCAAGCGCAAATTTATGAATGTCTGGAAATTTCTATTGATGGATTTACATTTATTGAGCATAGGCTGCATATGCAGCCTATGCTCAATAAATGTAAATCCAATAATCGTTTACAAGAAAACATTGTTAACGTGAAATTTACAGACTATCATAAGTTTGCACTTGCGAACATTTTAGTCATGCAAAGTTTAGTGAAACGGTCCCCAGATCCGGTTCACTGCTGCAATATGGACGTCACAGAGGAGTGCCAATACAGTTTCTAACTACAGAGCTCCAGATAAGTTTTGTATCTAACGAGTATTGTTACATGGTTTCCGTTGTTTGCACATATGTGCAAACATATAGCGCGTGCTGTTTGCACATGGCTTTAGGCAATGCTCATTCCGGGGCCGCGCGTAATGGAAGTGCCTTCATGACGTCACTACGCGGAAGTGCCTTCATGACGTCACTACTTCATGACGTTCATGACGTTCATGACCATGACGTTCATGACGTTCATGACGAGGCCCCGGAATATGAATACCGAAAATTATTTACGAGAATGGGACAATTTATAAAAGTACTGAAAATACTGAATATAATGCTCAAATTACATCAGTTTTTTGTTGGAAATGTAACAATAACGTTTGATCATGTCCAGCCGTGTGCAAAAGTTTGCTGTGGCCCGAGGGAACTGTTTGAACCCAAGGCCTGCGGCCTTGGGTTCAAACAGTTCCAGGCCTTGGGTTCAAACAGTTCCCTCGGGCCACAGCAAATGTTTGCACACGGCCGGACATGATCAAACCTTATATTACGCTACCAGATTTCAAATTCAATGCGTATTTTACGTTTTACAAATGTATTACCGTATTCATTGTCTTCCTTATTAAATAGGAAACAAATGATGAAAAGTAAAACACATTTAAAAATTCACTTATTGGAGCTGCAAACAGCAAACCCTGTATAAAGTACATTTCAACTTATTACAGTATTTTCACTACTCACTTTGAAAATCAATGCGTATTTTCACATTGCTGTGAGTATTTTGTACTCCCAGCGAGCGAAGCTCATGTGAGCTATTGTTACCGCAATGTGTCCATCGTCCGTCCGTCCTCCGTGAACATTTTCAAACGTCTTCTCCTCGGTAACCATTGGGCCTATAGTCACCAAACTTCATGGACATGGTAGGGGGATTACAAAATTGTTAAAATGACGTCATTACGTAATCCAAGATGGCCACCGTCTAAAAATGGCACAAATTCTTCAAAAATCTTCTTCTCAAGAACCGCCAACCGGATTTCTACAAAATTGGTAGGAATGATCGCTGTACAATGCTCTTTCAAAGTTGTTAAAATGGTGACCCCGGGGTCAAAAATGGGTGTGGCCTGTCGGGTCAAATTGGGGTCAAATTTTATTTTTGACCGAATATGGTCACGTCATATATCAAATCGAAGGTATCAACGAGGCGATCACACTTGTGCATTTTTTGTCGAAATCGGATAGTTATGTCATCCAAGATGGCCGCCAAAAGGTCAAGAGGTCGTTCTTTTATTAGAGATTTCAAAATATGGTAGCCAAACTTAGAAGTTATGGTCCATGGGGGAAGCCTTTTCAGATTTGCTAAAATGGTGGTCATCGCTAATCCAAGATGGCCACCATCTAAAAATAGCATAAATTCTTAAAAAATCTTCTTCAATGCTGTACAATGCTCTTTCAAAGTTGTTAAAATGGTGACCCCGGGGTCAAAAATGGGCGTGGCCCGTGGGGTTAACTTGGGGTCAAATTTTATTTCTAACCAAATATGGTCATGTCTATATCAAATCGAAGGTATCAAAGAGGTGATCGCTCTGGTACATTATTTGTCGAAATTGGATGGTCATGTCATCCAAGATGGCCTCCGAAAGGTCAAAAGGTCGTTCTTTTATTAGTGATTTCAAAATTCTTATTCACACGAACCGCTTGGCCCATGGTGGCCAAACTTCACAGTTATGGTCCATGGGTGAAGCCTTTTCAGATTTGTTAAAACGGAGGTCGTCGCTAATCCAATATGTCCGCCGTCTAAAAATAGCACAAATTCTTAAAAAATCTTCTTCTCATGAACGGCCAGCCGGATTTCGACGAAACTTGGTAGGAATAATCGATGTACAATGCTCTTTCAAAGTTGTTAAAATGGTGATTCCGGGGTCAAAAATGGGCGTGGCCCGTGGGGTCAAATTGGGGTAAAATTTTATTTTTGACCGAATATGGTCATGTCTATATCAAATCGAAGGTATCAAAAAATCTTCTTCTCATGAACCGCCAGCCGTATTTCGACGAAACTTGGTAGGAATGATCGACGTAGAATGCTCTTTCAAAGGCGTTAAAATGGTGACCCCGGGGTCAAAAATGGGCGTGGCCGGTGGGGTCAAATTTTATTTTTGACCAAATATGCTCCTGTCATATATCAAATTGAAGGTATCGATGAAGCGATTGCTCTGGTGCAATATTTGTCTGAATCGGATGATTATGTCATCCATGATGGCCTCCAAAAGATCCATTTATTCGAAATTTTGAACGTCTTTTTCTCAGGAACCACATTGCCGATGCTGGCCAAACTTCATAGTAAGTTAAGATCCTTGGGTGAAGCATTTTCAGATTTGGTAAAATGAGTCATCGCTTAATCCAAGATAACCGCAATCTAAAAATAGTACACATAAACTCAATGTCACATTTTCCTCTGGTGTTCATGGAGTCAGGTGAGCGAATTAGGGCCATCATGGCCCTCGTGTTGATAATCAATGCGTATTCTGCTAAAATAAGTGCGTAAAATACGCCAGTACGCAACTTATCTGGAGCTTTGTAACTATTTTGATAAAGACTCAGTTCACTGCTTCAATATTGGCCGTGATGGGCCTTACCTTGACCTAGGGGATATAGCTATATATTGGACTTCAATACTGGACGTTGTGAGTTCAATCCTCACCCTAGGCGTCAAACCCTGGTTTGATACGAATATCCCGGTTACAATGAATTGAAAACTGACCTTTCATTGGTCGAACGGCATCACATGACGTTACCGAATGACATCAGTGGAATGACGCCATGGAAACAAACAAGTCCGCATTATTTTCAACGAGAAAAAACGTCATAATCGCTCATTCTGTAGCAGAGCTCCAGATAAGCTGCGTATTTGCTTGAAAACCCAATTAAAATCGGCAAAAACCCAATTTAAATCAGAAGTAGCAAGTATCATAAAGCAATTCAAAATTGGTGGTACCTTTATCATGCTGCAGAAAACAATAAACAGACCGCAAAGATAACATATTTGTCATATTTTCCATGAAAACACATCTTGGCATTTCATTAGAATTGTCTCCCTGGTATTTCATTAGAATTGTCTCCAAGGAGACAATTCTAATGAAATTCCAAGACATGTTTTCATTTCGAAGCAAACTATTCAATAATTGCTGTCTTTTGATGTGTAAACAGTAGTATGATTTGATTTTACCCAATTAAAATTGTGAAATACCGAATTGCTTCAGAAATGATGGAGTGACAATATTCTTATCTGGAGCCCTGCTGTAGCATACGTTACCTGATAAATAGAATACCATGCTAGTGTATTTTGATATCAAGTTTATCAGACTCGGCTCGGGAACGGTGGGAATTCTGAGGGTCGTCGAGGAATTCCTAGGCATTTCCTAGACTTGCCTGATATACTCGATATCATAAGACACTAGCCTGGTATTCTCTATATTTTGTGTCCAATCTCATTCAAATGTTTGTTCTCTAATTATAGGAAGCGTTGAAAAAGGCATCCCACCTGCGTGAAGTTGTACGGGAAGACGACAGCAGAAAATGTGAGGTAATGTTTAACCATTTCAATGCCGAATTAAGTTTTGTCGTCTGCTGTTTGGCATTTAATTTCAATTTTTATTTATCGACAAAAACATGGTTTGGCAACACTTTCAAATTATTTCCATTGGAAATGATTCTAAAGTGATGCCAAACCATGTTTTTGTCGCGCCCACTTGCGGACAATGCGATATAGTCGGCACATTGGCGTCCTTACATACGTGCGCCAAAGGTTAAAGTTTTTTGGTTAAAAGTTTTTCCGTATACTATCAAAGCCTCGGCATGGGTGTTTATCATGATCCGTATCATCATTCTACGCCCCTGTGCCCAATGTCAAGGTTACTTTGAAATTTACCTTAAATTATTTTTTGGTTTAGAACACTATATCTCTGAAACCGCTTTGCCATTTCACTCGAAACTTCACATGGGTGTTTATCAAGATCCATACTTTCATACTACACCCCACCCGTGCGGTCGCTGTGCCCAATGTCAAGGTCAAATTGCCTTGAAATTTGCCTTAAAGTTTTTTATGCCCCTCGCCACCGAATGGTGAGGGGGGGGGCATATACTGTTACCGGCGTTTTTACGTACGTACGTCCCGAAACCTTAACGCTCGGGTAAATGGCTCGGTTTCCTTGCTCGGATCTGTTTCATATTTCGCACACGCATTGCTCCAATGGTTCCTCTAACGCCCTGTGACAAATCCACATTTGTTCCGCCCCCGCTAAGCCCAGGGTCAAGGTCACAGACTTGGTGCGTTCGAAACCATAACGCTCGGGTAAATAGCCTATAATTCCTATTTCCTTGCTCGGATCTGCTTGACAGTTCACACACGCATTGCTCCAATGGTCCTCTACCGCCCTGTGACAAATCCACATTTGTACCGCCCCTCTAAGCCCAGGGACAAGGTCACAGACTTGGTGCGTTCAAAACCTTGACGCTCGGGTAAATGGCTTATACTTTATGTTTCCTTGCTCCGATCTGCTTCACATTTCACACACGCATTGCTCCAATGGTCCTCTACCACCCTGTGACAAATCCACGATCATCCCTCCCCCGCTAAGCCCAGGGTCAAGGTCACATACTTGTTGCATTTAAAACCTTGACGGATCTGCTTGATATTTCTCACATGCATTGCTCTAATGGTTCTCTATTGCCCTGTGAAAAATCCATGATTGTCCCGCCACTTCTAAGCCCAGGGTCTACACATACTTGGTGCGTTTGAAACCTTAACGCTCGGGTAAATGTCTTATATTGTCTGTTTCCTTGGATGGATCTGGTTGATATTTCACACACGCATTTCTCTAATGGTCCTCTACCACCATGTGACAAATCCACTATCGTCCCATCCCCGCTAAGCCCAGGCCACATTTCTAGTTTAGATTTAGGTTAAAGTTTTTAAGAACACTATATGATATCTCTGAAACCACTTCGCCAATTCACTCTAAACTTCACATGGGTATTTATCATGATCAATTTTTGTCCCGCCTGCTTTAGCAGAAGCGGGACATAGGCATAGCTTTTCCGTCGACGGCGTACGCGGCGGCGTCAACATTTCATGTTAAGTTTTTGCAGAAAACTATAAGTCCTACGACCTCCATACTTGGCAGACATCAACACTGTGGT
Source organism: Conchocele bisecta (assembly GCA_029237695.1). Lineage (NCBI taxonomy): Eukaryota > Metazoa > Mollusca > Bivalvia > Lucinida > Thyasiridae > Conchocele > Conchocele bisecta. The sequence goes on along the minus strand of CM055273.1, from coordinate 20,554,732 downwards.
GTAACCATCTCACACAGAGGGAGCCCATGTGACATTGACCTAGTTTTCATGGTTCATTGACCTATATTTCACACATGCATTCCTGTAAGGCTCTAATACCATGCTGTGCCAAATTCATGACCGTCCAACCCCCGCTGATCCCAATGTCAAGGTCAAATACTCTTTACAAAACTTAACATCAGAGAAATAAGTTATAACTTCTATTTCCTTCATTGAAAATTCTTATTATTTCACTTGTGCATTCCTCTAAGGTTGTACTATCATGCTGTGACAAATCTACGACTGTCCAACCCCCGCTGATCCCAAGGTCAAGGTCACATACTTAGTCTCTTTACAAAACTTAACATCAGAGAAATATGTTATAACTTCGATTTCTTTCATTGAAAATACTTAATATTTCATATGCTGTGACAAATCCCCGCTGATCTCGAGGTCAACGTCACATACATACCGTATAACCTCGACTTAACGCCCCCCTCCTAATAAACTAATGACCGCCAATTTCAAACACAAATAATCCTTAAATCCTTATTTGTGTTTGAAATTGGCGGATCTTTGTAATTTTATTTTGTTTTCCTTTTTTTTTTTTTCTTTTTTACTGGCTAATAAACGCCCCCCCCCCCCCCCCCCTCCCCCCCCCTAAAATAAAAATAAAAAATAATAATAATTTTACCAATGACCGCCAATTTCAAACACAGATAATCCTTAAATCCTTATTTGTGTTTTAAATTAAATTGGCGGTCCTTGGTAATTTTTATTATTGTTTTTCTGGCTAATAAACGCCCCCCCACACCATTTTCTTTTGTAAAATGTAAACGCCTCCGGGGGCGTTAATTCGAGGTTTACGGTAATCTCTTTACAAAACTTAACATCAGAGAGAGAAATCGGTTATAACTTCTATTTCCTTGCTCGGATCTGCTTCACATTTCACACACTCATTGCTCCAATGGACCTCTACCACCCTGTGACAAATTCACGTTCATGCCGCTCGCGCTAATCCCAGAGTCAAGGTCACAAGCCCACACAATTGGAAATTTCTACATATTTTAAGGGTACCTGGGCCCACGCGGGGGGTATTCCGTAAGCCTCGCTTACTGACCAATCTAGTTTTAACAACATCTCGCATCATTCTACAGAAAGCCCATTGTGCTCACTACCCCAAGATTATTACAAGCTCCTTATGTACTATCAAACTGCGCCAGGCGGGACATCTTGCTCCGCGGAGCTCTTGTTTTATTCTACTCCCCATCCGTACAGCCCTTGTGCCCAATGTCAAGGTCAAATTACTTTGAAATTTACCTTAAATGTTTTTGGATTTATGTTAAAGTTTTAATATATCTCTGTAACTGCTTCACTGATTAACTTCAAACTTCACATTGGTAGTATGTGTAGAGGTTAATGCCTTTTTGCATTGAACGTTTTTTTAGTACTATCAAATGCCTCGGCGGGTGTGACATGCGGGCCGAGGCCATGTAGTTATTGAGGGAAAAAATAAATATGAAACAACAGCAGACGGCAATTTTCGTTTTCTAAGAGCTAATCATTAAGACTGATTAACTGCACAAATACTAACATTTTGAATGCTAGTTATTTTTGTCTCACCCACGTTAGTGTAATGTGAGACATAGCGGTCAAACTTCCGGCATCGTAGGCGATAGGCATCAACTACATGTATTTTAAATGTTAGTCAAAATGTTGCATATCTCCAGTAGCCGATTTCATCAAAATTGCAAAGTATCTAGCAAAGTAATCATTTATTTTCCCGAAATGCATTATTTCATATAGAACTAATGACTGCATATATTTGAGGATTAAAAGTATGCAGAATTATTATACTGAATTTATTACATTAAAATGGCTGTGATAAAGTAATAAATTCAGTATAATAAAAATTAATAAATTTATCCTTAAATTGAAAATTTCTCCCTCAAAGTATACTTTGCTAGATAAATATACAGTCGAACCTGTGCTTAAGACCACCTCCAAATAGCAGTCACCTGGCTGTAAAGGCTACAATTTTGTTGTCCCAATGTCACAATTACTATATAATTGACTGCTAATAAAGACCACCTGTGAACAAAGAACAGATTTTTCACTTCCCATGGCTGGCCTTTATACACAGGTTTGACTGTACTTTGCAATAATTCCAGCACAAACATATTTACAAACTTCCCTAACATTTGATTGGCCCGTAGCAAGTCTCTGTCCAAAATGTATATCCCAGTAAACTCCTCCGCCGAACTACTTTACATAACCGTGAGGCGCAGTTAAAATAATTCTTAAGAAAACGGAAAATAAACACATTTTCTTGATGAATTTATTTCAAATGCTGAAATTATAAGGAATGAATGACTTTTTTGTTGAATTTATCGAGGATATAAACTTGGAAAAGTCGCGGGAATACTGAAAGAGGCCTTCCGGCCTTCGTCCAGTATTCCCGCGACTTTTCCAAGTTTATACCCCGATAAATTCCACAAAAGGGCCATTTCATTCCTATAATGTTGGTGATTTAGGCTACTGATATGTTGGTCGGATCTCTACCAAACTTCATTAATAGCTTCCTCACATGCATATAATTTGTATCCTTATCAGGCTTCAGGAGTGAAGTGGGCTAGAAGGTTAGATATGTGAATATCCACAAATGCCATAAGCCCCATTTCTCCAGTCACATTCACATATTATTCCGACATCCACTGTCTTAGAGTGGAATTGTTGCCGAGATGTTACGGCCTCTGACTGTCACTACAGTGGCACATGTTCGATCCCCCATCCCAGCACTGGAGTTTTCTGTTTATGAAATACAATTTATTTTATTTCCCGCTCTACTAGCTGGTTCTACCCAGTAGCCGATTTCATGAAAATTGCAAAGTATACTTATCTAGCAAAGTACATGTATACTTTGATGGAGTAATCATTTATTTTCCCCGAAATGCATTATTTCATATAGAACTAACCACTGCATATATTTGAGGATTAAAAGTATGCAGAATTATTATACTGAATTTATTACATTATCACAGCCGTTTTGGCTGTGATAATGTAATACATTCAGTATAATAAAAAATAATTAATTTATCCTTAAATTGAAAGTTTCTCCCTCAAAGTATACTTTCCTAGATAAGTATACTTTGCAATGTTGATGAAATGGGCTACTGGTGTATCATATCACGGCTTGACTGCTGGTATTCTAGGCTGAAGATCGTTAAATCGAGCAATAAACAAACAGACATCCACTATCTTTTCAGGGTATAGATAAGATAACAGATGCAGTGTGTGGATCAGTGTTTTTGTATGGCCGACCTTATAACTCCGTCTCGATGGACGTGAATTTGTCGGACGTCTTGTTTTCTCAGGTATGATGCAGCTGCTTCAGATAAACTTTGTGTCTAAATAGTATTTTATTCCCTGATATCAAATTCATTGCATTTTTAGCCAGGATTTTTGAAAAAAAATCCAGGCTATTGGATTGGCGAAAGCCGGGCGGGCGGGCGGCGGGCATCGGCGGCTGTCGGCGGGCGCTGGTGGATGGGCGGGGCGGGCGGGCGGTCGTCCACAATCAATGTTAAGTTTTCGTGTTTGTTTGATCATTTCTTTGTACTGTACCACCTAGAGCCACCAAACTTTCACAGATTTTCATAATCAAGGGTGCCCACCACATATCACTATCCAACAAGTTACATTTTTTATAACTTCACCCATTTTTTCCGCACATCAACTTAGCCATTTTCAATGTTAAGTTTTCGCGTTTACAATGTTAAGTTTCGTGTTTAAGTCCATTTCTTTGGTACTGTACCACCTAGGACCACCAAACATTTCACAGCTTCATAATCAAGGGGTGCACCACATATCACTATCCAACATGTTACTTTTTTTTAACTTGACCCATTTTTTTCCGCCAGTCGACTTAGCATTTTCAATGTTCAAGTTTTCGCGTTTACATCCGTTAATTTTCCTGTAGTCCATTTCTTTGGTACTTGTACCACCTAGGACCACCAAACTTTCACAGCTTCATAACCAAGTGCCTACCACATACAATATCCAACATGTGACCATAGCCAGGTTTGATCCAGGCCTATTTGGATTGGCGAAAGCCGGGTTTGCGGGCGGGCGGGCGGGCTTGGCGGCGAGCGGGCGGGCGTCCACAATCAATGTTAAGTGTGAGTCCATTTCTTTGTTACTGTACCACCTAAGGACCACCAAACTTTCACAGCTTCATAATCAAAGGGTGCCCACCATATCACTACCAACATGTTACTTTTTTTTTAACTTGACCCTTTTTTTCATAGTCGACTATCCATTTTCATGTTAGTTTTTGTGTTTGAGTCCATTTTTCTTTGTTACTGTACCACCTAGGACCCACCAAACTTTTTTCACAGCTTCATATCAAAGGGTGCCCACCACATATCACATCCAACGTTACTAAAACTTGACCCATTTTTTCCCGCGTAGTCGACTTAGCCATTTTCAATGTTAAGTTTTTCGCGTTTCCAATGTTAAGTTTTCGTTTGTTTAAGTCCATTTCTTTGGTACTGTACCACCTAGGACCACCAAACTTTCACAGCTTCATATCAAGGGGTGCCCACCACTTATCACTATCCAACATGTTACTTTTTTTTTAACTTCACCCATTTTTTTTCCGCGCAGTCGACTTAGCCATTTTCAATATTAAGTTTTCGCGTTTACAATGTTAAGTTTTGTCGTTTAAGTCCATTTCTTTGGTACTGTACCACCTAGGACCACCAAACTTTCACAGCTTCATAACCAAGGGGTGCCTACCACTACAACTATCCAACATGTGACCATTTTATTACCTTCACCTATTATTTCTACGTAATTGACTTAGCCATTTTCAACGTTAACTTTTTTAACGTACATCTGGTTAATTTTTTGGTTAAAACTTTTTTGTTATACTCATATCTCTGCAACTGCTTCGCCCATTACCTTGAAACTTCACATGGGTGTTTATCATCGTCCATATTTTTACTCTAACCCCAACCGTGCGGCCCCTGTGCGCAATGTCAAGGTCAAATTACCTTGAATTTATTTGTTAAAGTTTTTTCGTGTACTATATCTCTGCAACTGCTTCACCCATTACCTTCCTTGATACTTCACAATGGGTGTTTATCATCATTGTCGCACCCGCTTGCAGAAAGCGCGATATCGTCGGCATTTTGGCATACGTCCGTCGTCCGTACGTCCGTGTGTCCGGTTAAAGTTTTTTCGTTAAAGTTTTTCCATCTACTATATCTATTTTTTTAATGTCCATGCCTCGCCCCAAGGCGCGACATGCAGGCCACGGCCATCTAGTCTACAAAAAGTGGGTATAATTATGTTATCCAAGTGTCCATGCTTGGAAAAAACCTGGCCTTCGTGGCTTTGCCTCGTTTCTTGTTTTACCTTCACCTATTATTTCTACGTAATTCACTTAGCCATTTTCAACGTTAACTTTTTAACGTACGTCTGGTTAAATCTTTTGGTTAAAACTTTTTCGTTATACTATATCTCTGCAACTGCTTTGCCCATTATCTTGAAACTTCACATGGGTGTTTTAGTGTCCATGCCTCGCCCCAAGGCGCACATGCAGGCCACAGCCATCTAGTCTACAAAAAGTGGGTATAATTATGTTATCCAAGTGTCTATGCTTGGAAAAAACCTGGCCTTCGTGGCTTTGCCTCGTTTCTTGTTAATTTTTGTGTCCCCTGGTCTCGGTAGAGCCAGTGAAACACGCCATGTGATTTTGTAGCTTCGGACATCTGCGTAACTTCATGAAATACGTTTACAAAATATACAATATTTTTCGTAAATGGCGTCAAAAGGTGACATTTATATTCCGCATGTGCTCTGAAAATATTTCAACTTTCGACTTTATTTATGAAAAATATTGTAAATTTTGTAAACGTAGTTCATGCAATTACGCAGATGTCCGAAGGTATAAGGTTTTTAGGTAATCATTTAATAAACAGTATGATGGACAAATAAAATTTCCTATATGTACAAAGTAAGTAAAATCACTCTCAAAATAGTTGACTTTTAGGAAATAACTATATTTTACAATTCTTTTGGAAAGTTTTATTTCAATTTAGAATTTACATAAGAAAAAACATCATATTTACCATTGCGAACTTAGCTAAAAATGGCTCTAAAAATATGCGGACAGAAAATCCTGTGTTAGTAAGGCCATAAAAACTTTGGTTCTCAGGGGGCCGTTTCACTAAACTTCTTACGACTAAAACGTTTGTAAGTGCAAATTTAGGATCGTCTAGAAATATCAATTGGTGGATTTACATTTATTGAGCATAGGCTGTATATGCAGCCTATGCTCAATAAATGTAAATCCAACAATTGTTTACAAGAAAACATTGTTAGTGTGAAATTTACAGACTATCATAATTTTGCACTTACGGATATTTTAGTCGTAGGAAGTTTAGTGAAACGGCCCCCAGATATTGCCGCGTCCGAAAAAAACCTGCGCATCTATGGAACGTCAACTCTACTACATAAACTCAAACAATAAATGTTTAGAGCTAGCATTAATATAGATTTGGCGTTCCATATGGATCAAGCATTTTATCGTCATGGAGAAATAAAATTGTACCTTAAATGTGCCCCATGATCAATAAAAAACAGTACCATGGAAAAAAAAGAGTTAAATCCAGTCATGTCTGACAAAAATCTGGTGGTTTTTCATGTTTAAAGACGTTATAGTAACTTTATAGAACATATATGCATGTGGCGACTTGAAATAAATCAGAGATGAACATGTCAAACAAAATAATATATTAAAAAAATCAGCCCTCCCGCATCACATTCCTCACCAAAGGACTTATTTATGGCATAGATTGAGAATAGTAGGTTAGTGCCGTGAACGGGAAAAAAATATCTGGCAAGGCTTAGGAAACGGGATGGGCGAGGCTCTGCCGAGCACATCCCGTTTCCGTGCCGCGCCAGATATATTTTTCCTACTAGATATACTAACCTACTATTCTCTTTATCCCGACAAATGCAAAAAATATCCCCAGCCGCATCCTCAAAATCGGAGAATCGACTAGTATGACAACCGCACAGTGATTGGGTCGTATTGACAGGATATCAAAAATGTTTCACGGCACCGTGTTTCACGGCACATACACACTGTGTTGACGGGATAGAGCATATTTATCCCCTCGTCAATAGGCAAGAAGGGATATAGTGTTAGTCCATGTACGTACATGCGTACGTACGTTAGTAACACCTTTCATTTTTCGATAACTCATGAACCGATTTACCCAATTTGATAATATTTGGCCACAATGTGTGTCTAGGGATGATGCTATGTTTTTCATACGACCCACGTCCAAGCGTCCAAGGTCAAGGTCACTCAGGACTTATGTTCGCCTTGTTTGTAAGGCAAAACTGTTAATTTTTTTATTATTTAGGCTGTCCGTATGACTCGCGATCAACCGCCCAAGGTCAAGGTCACTGAGGACTTGTGTTTTTTTGTTTTTTATTATCAAGGCTGCCAGCGAGGGGATAAGCTTCGTTTAACGATGCCATTTCTTTGTTTTTAATTTCAGGAGTTTAAAATCGGCAAGACGGCCATGAAGCACATTGGTGCGTACCATCGTCTCTGTCACTTCCGCTTCCATCAGTATGAAAGGTGCAAGGCCAAGGTCGGTTAATACGCAAAATGCGGGAAACGAAAATTGTCGTCTGCTGTTGTTTCTTATTTCATCTTTTTTTATCATTACAAACATGGTTTGGCAGCACTTTCGAATCATTTCCAGTGGAAATGATTCTAAAGTGTTGCCAAACCATGTTTTTGTCGATAAAAATGCAAATTAAATGTCGAACAGCAGACGACAAAATTCACTTCCGCTTCCATCATTATGACAAATGCAAGGCTAATGTGAGACAATTCTAATGTGTCACAAAAAAATATGTACCCTGAAAAAAATTCTACACTGTAAACATCGTGAAAGTCTGCAGTATCCATGGATACAATACTTTTTATTGAAAAATCTGATTTTGTTTATTTCTCCATTAATGATGTTGTTATGACGCATGTGCACCGTCGTTGAGACGGTTCATATGAGTGATATCATATACTGTCAAACAGAAATAGAGATAATAGCAGCCCTTCCAGCGGTCCTATAATTCCTATAATTCCTATATTTTTCAGACTTTTTCAAAATGTCCTATAATATCCTATATTTTGGGGCAAAATTCCTATAATTCTTATATATTTTTTGGGTAAGCAAAAGTTTGCTTTTTCTTTGGTTAAAATAGAACTTTTTTGTTAAATTTGTTGCACTAAATTCATCATGCAATTTAAAGGACATCCATAAGTATTTATTATGTTGATGTTGACTCATTTCAACAAAATTAATTAATTTATGTAGTACCATGATGTGTGCCAATTCATTCTTAATTGTTTTTCAAAAATCCCTTTTTTAATGTAATAAGTTAAGGTAAATTACTTATTTGCACAAATAAATGATTTGTGGTGGAACGCGGCTGGCTAGAAGGGGTGTTGGGAGGCCAGATATAGTGTCCTATATTTTTTTGAAAAAAATACTGGAATTTTTTCGCTGTTCTGGAAGGGCTGTAATAGCAAAAAACTAATTCTCCAAATTTTCCTACAACTGTAGATGTGGATCAGCTTATAATGAGCCAACAATGAATCCAGGGGCATATCAGGTTTTTTTTGGAAAAAAATACTATAAAAAATAAAAAACATGTTTTCATCATGGCCCTGTGTAAAGCACAGGTTGAAGTAACGGACCGAGGTCTAAAAATACATTAAATATGACTAAAAGCATCAATAAATTAATAAATGAAAAAATAAAAGGTAAACAAATTGTGTTTACTCCCTATATATAGACATTATATACTAGCCTATTTTTTTTCATTTATTGATGCTTTTAGTCATATTTAATGTATTTATAGACCTCGGTCCGTTACTTCAACCTGTGGTGTAAAGTGGTTTATCCCGTCAACTATGTCGCTACTAGACGTGAAAAGCAGGTACGTGTATTTTTTCTCGTTCACGTCTAGTAGATACGTCATTATGTATGACGTTACGTCATTATGTGAATGACGTAACACGATAATCTTGTCGCTTCAGAAGACAAACTTATGAGGCCACAAATGCATTTTTAGAGACATTTGAACAACTTTGATGTGGTTAACGGGATAAATAGAATATTATTATAGTGTCATGAACGTGAATAAATATCTGACTCGGCTCGAAATCAGGATGTGCTCGGCAAGCCTCGCCCATCCTGATTTCTCAGCCTCGACAGATATTTATTCACGTTCATGACACTATACTAATATTCTCTATTTAATTGAAGATATGAGGATACTAGGACCACTGGGTTGTTTCTATTTTCATCCATATAGGTACATAAATATCGGAGTTCCTATCTTGTTGCGTTCTAATACCGTGATATAAATCCATCAATTAAAATTTCCAGACGATCCTAAATTTGCACTTACGAACATTTTAGTTGTACAAAGTTTAGTGCCCCCTGTAGCCGATTTCACCAACATTGCAAAGTATACTTTTCTAGCAAAGGGAGTAATCATTTATTATAACCCCCGCAACGAGTTGTGGGGGGGTATACTGGAGTCAGGTTGTCTGTCCGTCAGTCCGTCCGTCCGTAAACTTAACATCAGAGAAATATTGTTATAACTTCTATTTCCTTCATCTAAAATGCTTAATATTTCACACATGCATTCCTGTAAGGCTCTACTACCATGCTGTGCCAAATACTTAGTCCCTTTACAAAACTTAACATCAGAGAAAGATGTTATAACTTCTATTTCTTTCTTCAAAAATTCTTAATATTTCATGCATGCATTCCTCTAAGGCTCTACTATCATGCTGTGACAAATTCCCGCTGATGTCGAGGTCAAGGTCACATAGTTAGTCTCTACAAAACTTAACATCAGAGAAATCGGTTATAACTTCTATTTCCTTGCTCGGATCTGCCTCACATTTCACACACGCATTGCTCCAATGGACCTCTACCACCCTGTGACAAATTCACGTTCATGCCGCTCCCGCTAAGCCCAGAGTCAAGGTCACAAGCCCACACAATTGGAAATTTCTACATATTTTCGGGGTACCTGGGCCCACGCGGGGGGTATTCCGTAAGCCTCGCTTACTGACCAATCTAGTTTTTCCTCAAATGCATTATTTCATATAGAACTAACGACATATATTTGATGATTAAAAGTATGCAGAATTATTATACTGAATTGACATTATCACAGCCATTTTGGCTGTGATAATGTAATAAATTCAGTATAATAAAAATTAATAAATTTATCCTAAAATTGAAGATTTCTCCCTCAAAGTATACTTTGCTAGAAAAGTATACTTTACAATGTTGGTGAAATCGGCTACTGATATTTTTTGCTAACTTTCTAGGTGAAGCTGCTTGGAGGTGGGACAGACGGCATACAGGGCGGCTTGGGTGACGATGTGGAGCGGATCGTGGATCTATGTCTACGGGACCGGATGTGGCTACTCAGGGTATGTCCAAGCACACACGTGGCTGTGGAAGACTCGGACCTGTGACACAAAAAAATGCCCATTAAAAAAATGATATTACCCCACCCACCTGGTCTCTATATAGAGCATAGTACTGTACGAAACCAAGTGGGTGGGGTAATGGAATTTTTTAATGGGCATTTTTAGCTCACCTGAGCGAAGGTCATGTGAGCTATTGTTACCGCAATGTGTCCGTCCGTCGTCCGGCATTCGTCCGTCCGTCGTCCGTGAACATTTTCAAACGTCTTCTCCTCGGTAACCATTGGACCTATAGTCACCAAACTTCATGGTCAGGGTCCTTCGGTAGGGGGATTACAAAATTGTTAAAATGACGTCATTACGTAATCAAAGATGGCCACCGTCTAAAAATAGCACAAATTCTTCAAAAATCTTCTTCTCAAGAACCGCCAACCGGATTTTGACAAAACTTGGTAGGAATGATCGATGTACAATGCTCTTTCAAAGTTGTTAAAATGGTGACCCCGGGGTCAAAAATGGGTGTGGCCCGTGGGGTCAAATAGGGGTCAAATTTTATTTTTGACCGAATATGGTCATGTCTTATATCAAATCGAAGGTATCAACGAGGCGATCACTCCGTTGCATTTTTCAAAATTCTTCTTCACATGAACTGCTTGGCCCATGGTAGCCAAACTTAAAAGTTATGGTCCATGGGTGAAGCCTTTTCAGATTTGTTAAAATGCAGGTCATCGTCCGTGCGTCCGTCTGTCGGTAGACAATTTTCCTTGTCCGACGAACTACTTCTACATTTTTTGACCGATTCTCTTCATTCTCTGTATACATCCCAACCATCAAGTGCAGGAGTGTGTAACGTAAATATTTTCGCTGTCCCACCGATCCATCTACAGTTATGCCCCTTTTTCGACTCGGAAAATATTTTTATTGTCCCGAAACAATTAATTTGGACGAACATATAGTTATATTTTCAAATTGCTACATCTCTGTGACTGCTTGGGATATCAACTTGAAACTTCATATACTCATTGATCACCATCTATATTTTCATTGTATACCCTACCCATGCTGCCCAGGAGCCCAAGGTCAAGGTCAAATGACTTTAAACGTTTTGTTCAAGTTTTACTGCTATATCAAATTAGCTTCCAAATATTTATTGTGACTAATAAACAAAACATTGCGTTAAACCTGCGTTGCGTTACTTGCGTTACCAATTGAGATTATGATGTGAAACTTGAAATACACATTTATCACCATTTATTGTGATTTATAAGCATACTACACCAATACCCAGGGTCAAGGACTTTGAATTTCAATCCAGGCGTCATCGGCGAGCATTTGTCGGATTTACCGACCATCTAGTTTTTTGTTGTCCGGCGAACTGCTTCTACAGTTTTTGGCAGATTCTTTTCACACTCGGTATACATCCCAACCATCAAGTGCAGGAGCGCGTAACATAAAATTTTCGCTGTCCCACCGTTCCATCCGCAGTTATGCCTCTTTTTCGACTCTGAAAATAAATATTTCTCCAATCGCTCACTCCATGATTGCTGTTGTATTCATGAATGCTCAACAGTGGTGGCATTTTGTTTTACAAACAATTTTCTAGTTTTCCTACTCACTCCATTTAACTTAACCCTTTCAACACCAAGTAACTTAATAGGATGTTCCATGCCAATGTTTCACGCTATTTCATTAATTTCGTTCATTCAAATTATCCCATTCTTCTAAAAGGGTAATCTGTACGACGTTTAAAATTATTAACAAACAGTGGAGATCCTGATGAGACGGCTCGTTACGAGCCGGCTCATCTGGATCTGCACTGTTTGCAAAACATTGGTCTCTATAGGAGGTCCTGTGGTGATTTGAAAGGTGCTGGGTTAAAAAAGAGATATCTGTTTATTGGACCTGATATCTATAAATAGAGCAAAATAAGGAAAATAAAAAACAATACATTATTGTCTGCTGGATTTTCTTTAACATTTTATTTCTTAGCAAAACCTTATATTTTGGCAGCATATGCTGTGAAAACATTTTTTTGTCGAGAGAAATGGAGTTAAACAAATAAACAGAAGACAAAATAAATTATTCAGTATTGTATGTGTTAACCTGTAGCCGATTTCATCAAAATTGCAAAGTATACTTATATAGCAAAGTATACTTTGAGGCAGTAATCATTTATTTTTCCCGGAATGCATTATGTCATATACAACTAACGACTACATATATTTGATGATTAAAAGTATGCAGAATTATTATACTGAATTTATTACATTATCACAGCCATTTTTTTCATCAAAATTGCAAAGTATACTTATATAGCAAAGTATACTTTGAGGCAGTAATCATTTATTTTTCCCGGAATGCATTATGTCATATACAACTAACGACTACATATATTTGACGATTAAAAGTATGCAGAATTATTATACTGAATTTATTACATTATCACAGCCAAAATGGCTGTGATAATGTAATAAATTCAGTATAATAAAAAATAATAAATTTATCATGAAATTGAAAATTTCTCCCTCAAAGTATACTTTGCTAAATAAGTATAAATTGCAATGTTGGTGAAATAGGCTACAGGTGTTTGTAATGACAAACCTGATTTACAGATAAATGATAAAATATTTCTTCGCTTTATTTCAGTTCTTTGAAGACATCATCAAGTTGATAACGACGCCATTATGAGATGAATTTGCTCGGGCTAATATTTTTACATTGAGGAGTTTTGTGTACACAGATCTCCAGATAAGGAATTAGTAATTGAGTATTTTCACTCCATCATTTCTGAAGCAATTGGGTATTTCAATATTTTAATTGGGTAAAATAAAATCACACTACTGTTTACACATCAACAGACAGCAATTATTGAATGGTTTGCTTCGAAATGAAAACATGTCTTGGCATTTTTATACCAAGATGTCTTTTCATGGAAAATAAGAAACATATGCTATATTTGTGGTCTGTTTATTGTTTTCTGTAGCATGATAAAGGTACCACAAATTTGTTATTATACCCCCCGCAACGAGTTGTGGGGGGGGGTATACTGGAGTCGGGTTGTCCGTCCGTCCGTCCGTCCGTCCGTCCGTCGTCCGTCCTCCGTCCGTCGTCCGTCCGTCCGTCCGTCGTCCGTCCGTCCGTCCGTCCGTCCATCCATCCGTGCGTCCGTCCGTGCATCCGTCCGGGCACACATTAGGGTACTTATGTGGCTAGCCCCACAGGGTTATGGACTTAGTAAAGGATAGGGTTGGTTACAATTAGCCACCTAAAAAATCCTTTTATGTGGCTAAAAATCGTTTTATGTGGCTAATATTTAACATGTGATAAGCCACATAAGTATAGTACTGTAAGAACATCCGTGCGTCCGTCCGTGCGTCCGTAAACCTAACATCAGAGAAATATTGTTATAACTTCTATTTCCTTCATCTAAAATGCTTGATATTTCACACATGCATTCCTGTAAGGCTCTACTACCATGCTGTGCCAAATCCACAACCGCCCAACCCCCGCAGATCCCAAGGTCAAGGTCAAATACTTAGTCCGTAAACTTAACATCAGAGAAATATTGTTATAACTTCTATTTCCTTCATCTAAAATGCTTAATATTTCACACATGCATGCCTGTAAGGCTCTACTACCATGCTGTGCCAAATCCACGACCGTCCAACCCCCGCAGATCCCAAGGTCAAGGTCAAATACTTAGTCTCTTTACAAAACTTAACATCAGAAATATTGTTATAGCTTTCTATTTCCTTCATCTAAAATGCTTAATATTTCACACATGCAATTCCTGTAAGGCTCTACTACCATGCTGTGCCAAATCCACGACCGTCTCAACCCCGCTGATCCCAAGGTCAAGGTCAAATACTTAGTCTCTTTACAAAACTTAACATCAGAGAAATATTGTTCTAACTTCTATTTCCTTCATCTAAAATGCTTAATATTTCACACATGCATTCCTGTAAGGCTCTACTACCATGCTGTGCCAAATCCATGACCGTCCAACCCCCGCTGATACCAAGGTCAAGGTCAAATACTTAGTCTCTTTACAAAACTTAACATCAGAGAAATATTGTTCTAACTTCTATTTCCTTCATCTAAAATGCTTAATATTTCACACATGCATTCCTGTAAGGCTCTACTACCATGCTGTGCCAAATCCATGACCGTCCAACCCCCGCTGATCCCAAGGTCAACGTCAAATACTTAGTCTCTTTACAAAACTTAACATCAGAGAAATATTGTTCTAACTTCTATTTCCTTCATCTAAAATTCTTAATATTTCACACATGCATTCCTGTAAGGCTCTAATACCATGCTTTGCCAAATCCATGACCGTCCAACCCCCGCTGATCCCAATGTCAAGGTCAAATACTTAGTCTCTTTACAAAACTTAACATCAGAGAAATAAGTTATAACTTCTATTTCCTTCATTGAAAATTCTTATTATTTCACTTGTGCATTCCTCTAAGGTTGTACTATCATGCTGTGACAAATCTACGACTGTCCAACCCCCGCTGATCCCAAGGTCAAGGTCACATACTTAGTCTCTTTACAAAACTTAACATCAGAGAAATATGTTATAACTTCTATTTCTTTCATTGAAAATCTTAATATTTCATATGCTGTGACAAATCCCCGCTGATCTCGAGGTCAACGTCACTACATACCGTATAACCTTGAATTAACGCCCCCCTCCTCCTAATAAAGGCCCCCCGTCACCCACCCAAATTAAAAATTTACTGGCTAATAAACGCCCCCCTTTTGTAAAATGTAACGCCTCCGGGGGAGTTAATTCGAGGTTATACGGTAGTCTCTTTACAAAACTTAACATCAGAGAAATCGATTATAACTTCTATTTCCTTGCTCGGATCTGCTTCACATTTCACACACTCATTGCTCCAATGGACCTCTACCACCCTGTGACAAATTCACGTTCATGACGCTCGCGCTAATCCCAGAGTCAAGGTCACAAGCCCACACACTTGGAAATTTGTACATATTTTAGGGGTACCTGGGCCCACGCGGGGGGTATTCCGTAAGCCTCGCTTACTGACCAATCTAGTTGCTTTTTGATACTCGCTACTTCTGATTTCAATTGGGTTTTTGGCAATTTTAATTGGGTATTTACGCAAATACGCAGCTTATCTGGAGTTCTAGCACATAAATAATGACTTTTTATGATAATGTCTTTCAGTAAAACTTTACTTTTATATTAATTTACATTCCACATGTCTCGAATTATATTTTGACTTTTATATTGGCGAGAGTAAAATGAACAATGTTAATGGACATCGTTTTGGACTTTTAAAGTACTTTGCGATATCACCGATTCAAATTGGTGACATGACAAAGTACATGTACTATTAAAGTCCAAAACGGTGATATCACCACCTATTCAAATATGAGATATCATGTATTTGAATGGGTGATATCACCAATTAAAAATAAATGGGTGATTATCACCTATTCTAAAGGATTATACGAATGGGTGATTTCATCCCTTCTTATTGAATGGATGATATCACCAATTCAAATACATGATATCACATATTCAAATGGTGATATTGCCTATTGAAATGGGTAATATCACAAGGTGCTATTACTGTTATAGTCCAATATTGTGCCCCATAATTTGTTACAGATGTTGCACCCAATATTTATGTTATTATATGTTCCTATAAACTACCTCTGTGATGGACCTCTGCAATGGCCCCATCAACTCTTTCACCCTACTGTCTGTTTCACGAAAGCTGCCCAAATTTTACGGCCATATAAACAATTCAAAAACAATATTTTTTTTCGATAATATTAAATTAAAGGAAAATTTAAGAATGAGCCTTCTTTTTATTTCGTGAAATTTGGTCAAATATATTGGAAATTGACTCCGAAACCTGACTAGATAGCTTGGATATGATCTAACTAAGAAAACAAAAGTTAAATTTTAAAAATCGGTCCAGTATTTCTAAAATTCAAAAAAATTTCCCTTGTTAAATCCCCATGTACATCTTCACGTGAAGATGTCTAAGGGGATTTAACATGGGGAAATTGTTTTTTCGCAATAAAATCAATATTTGACCAAATTTCACGAAATTACTTTGAATTTTTTTGTTAAAGTTTTTTCGTGTACTATATCTCTGCAACTGCTTCACCCAATACCTTGATACTTCACATGGGTGCTTGCGGAAAGCGCGATCCTGTGCCCAATGTCAAGGTCAAATTACTTTGAATTTTTTTGTTAAAGTTTTTTCGTGTACTATATCTCTGCAACTGCTTCACCCAATACCTTGATACTTCACATGGGTGTTTATCATCATTGTCGCACCTGCTTGCGGAAAGCGTGATCCTGTGCCCAATGTCAAGGTCAAATTACTTTGAATTTTTTTGTTAAAGTGTTTTCGTGTACTATCTCTCTGCAACCCTGCTTCACCAATACTTGATACTTCACATGGGTGTTTAGGTCATCATTGTCGCACCTGCAAATAGCGGAAAGCAGGGTAGGTCCTGTGCCCATGCAAGTCAATGTCAATTACTTTGAATTTTTTTTGTTAAAGTTTTTTCGTGTACTATATCTCTGCAACTGCTTCACCCAATACCTTGATACACCTTCACATGGGTGTTTATCATCATTGTCACACCTGCTTGCGGAAAGCGCGATATCGTCGGCATTTTGGCATACGTCCGTCCGTTCGTCCGTGTGTCCGGTTAAAGTTTTTTGGTTAAAGTTTTTCCATCTACTATATCTATTTTTTTAGTGTCCATGCCTCGCCCCAAGGCGCGACATGCAGGCCACGGCCATCTAGTCTACAAAAAGTGGGTATAATTATGTTATCCAAGTGTCTATGCTTGGAAAAAACCTGGCCTTCGTGGCTTTGCCTCGTTTCTTGTTATTATACTGAATTTATTACATTATCACAGCCATTTTGGCTGTGATAATGTAATAAATTCAGTATAATAATAATGCATACTTTTAAACATCAAATATATGCAGTCATTAGTTATATATGAAATAATGCATTTCGGGGAAAATAAATGATTACTCCTTGAAAGGGAAAAATAAATGATTACTCCTTGAAAATATACTTTGCTAGATAAGTATACTTTGCAATTTTGATGAAATCGGCTACAGGGAGAAATTATTAGGGCCCCGTCGAGAATTGGCGCTGCCCAATAGGTTTCGTCCTGTGTTTGTCCGTCCGTTTATGTATTTGAAAGATTTTGTAAGAGTTTCTAAAATCACGTATAATTTCTGTTCGCCATGAGCTAATATCTTCATATTGCACACATGCATTACTTAGTAATGATACATCCTTACACATTAATACAATTACCCTCACTACTGTTTGTAAGTGCGTCGACAGACCACATTTTCTACTTTCTAAAGTGAACAAAATAGCTGTCTGTCAAGTTGTATGATAATAAGACAGTAATAATAACACTAGACAAGATAGGTTTTAACTCTTTGCATGCTGGGAAATTTGTGGGCTATAAATAGTTCAAAAATAGCAGAATGATGACAATTCATTATATTTTCTTTTATTTCTCCTTATAAATGTCATGAATATGTCTTGGAATTTCATTAGAATTGTGTCCAGAGGACACAATTCTAATGAAATTTCAAGACATATTTACAGAGAGAAATAAAACATACTCCTAATTCGTTTGGCGGATATTTTCACCGCTAGCATGCAAAGAGTTAATCCCTAATTACTGCTTATAATTACTATAAATAATAGTCTGTGAAATTAAAGGTAATGCTGTTTAGTAATGATGTTTAGTATCATGAAAACAGACAATCTTCTTTGACATCGTATTGGAATAATGTGAATAAAAACGTTTTAAGAGAGTTAATTTTTCAGGTACGTGTTGTTTTGAAGATGTAAATGTCCCATTAGTTCATGTAGTTTGAAGGAAATAGAGGATCTCAAACGAGTTCTCATTTGATAGGAGATTTATGAAATGAGTCGCACACAATTTATGCACAAAATTGCGGACAAAATTAATAAATCTCATATTAAATGGAAAGGAGTTTGAGATTCTGTTCATCACATGACTTCATCCTCCAAAGAGCAGCCAAAAGTGAAGATATCCAATACGTTTCAGTGAGCAGACGCCATTGACTATTTTCGCATCTTCTTAAAAATCTCCACAGAGAAAAATAGTTTTAATACATGCAAGCAAATGTTTATAAATATGCCATATCGATGGTCTAGTAAATAAGGTCGTAAGTGCTATGCTTTAGCATAGCAGTTACGACCTTATGTTACTAGACCATCGATATAATAGGTTCTTGTTCTTTGTAAACATTTTATATTACCAAATATCCTCTATATTGTAACACAGAAATGTAACAAATATGTAAATTTTACACCTACAAAGAACATGTTAGGTGACCAGTACAGCTTCTAATTGTGATTCTGTGCATATATCGGGGGTGGGAATTTTCAGGATATATCTTGAAATCAGGATTTGAAGTTTCATGATAATTGCAGAAAAATACTAATGTTTCAACATGGGAAGCACACTTTTATGCATTTGTGGGTGCAAAAATATTGATGGTCTAGTAACATAAGGTCGTAACTGCTATGCTTTAGCATAGCAGTTACGACCTTATGTTACTAGACCATCGATATAATAGGTTCTTGTTCTTTGTAAACACTTTATATTACCAAACCGGAGCACATTCGAACAATTTTAACGAATCATTGACGTTTCTAATGACATTTCAAAGACGATGACGTCAACGTCAAAACATCATTGCTTTGTCGCGCCATTACGAAAGTCATTTGGAACGTCTCCATTTTATTCATTTGACACAACGTTGGCGCAAAATACAAATAATGATTAGTGTGATGCGGCCAGCCAATCAAATTCGCTCTAAGTGTTATTACACGTGTGTCGTATCACATTTATGAAATGGGTTGCAGCACGGAATAACAATGTTTTCATGTAATAAATTGTGATATTGTAATTATTTGATTGATGTTGTTGTAATGAATTCATCCCTGCTGGCACTGGAAAAATTTACAGAAAAAGAACCTGGCGTTCTGGCTGTAAGTCGCCCTGCGTTACAGACAGAAATTTCGGGTTACTGTTTCGTGTATCTGGGGCCCGTTTCACTAAACTTTGTAGGACTAAAATGTTCGTAAGTGACAAAATGAAATTTACTACACAGTTGCCATTAGCAACCGATTATGACAAATCTCTGGTGGATTTAGGGACAGTTGCTAGGTGATAGTTGCTAGGTGACTCTGGTGTGGTGAGGATCAGTAGCCTATTTCACCAACATTGCAAAGTATGCTTATCTAGTATGTATACTTTGAGGGAGAAATTTTCAATTTAAGGATAAATTTATTCATTTTTATTATGCTGAATTTATTACTTTATCACAGCCATTTTGAGACAAAAACCTGGTTTTGACAGCACATGAGAATCGTCTCCAGTGGAGACGATTCTCTTGTTCTGTCAAAACCAGTTTTTTGTTAAGAATTAAAGCAAAAATGAAAAACAGACGGCAATTTCCGTCAACAGCGTAGGAAGGGTTAAACATTGAAGAAATTCATTTATTCTCATTTACATCTGTAGCCGATTTCCTCAACATTGCAAAGTATACTTATCTAGTTAAGTATACTTTGAGGGAGAAATTTTCAATTTAAGAATAAATTTATTCACTTTTATTATACTGAATTTATTACTTTATCAAAGCCATTTTGGCTGTTATAATGTAATAAATTCAGTATAATAATTCTGCATACTTGTAATCATCAAATATATGCAGTCATTAGTTCTATATGAAATAATGCATTTCGGGAAAAATATATGATTACTCCCTCAAAGTATACTTTGCTAGATAAGTATACTTTGCAATTTTGATGAAATCGGCTACTGATCTAATGACCTAGATATCGTTGGAAAATTCTAGCACTGCTGTATCACATTGATGTGTTAAGTAAATTTATAGCGTAAGAACATTTTTATCGTACGATGGTTAGTGAAACGGGCCCCAGAATTATTATACCCTCACCGATAGGCAAGAGGGGATATAGCGTTAGTCCATGTACATACGTACGTGAGTGTGTTCGTTAGTAAAACCTTTCATTTTTCAATAAGTTACGAACCACTTCACCGATTTTGATAATATTTCGCCACAATGTGTGTCATGGGATGGTGCTTTGTTTTACATACAACCCACATACGATCGTCCAAGGTCAAGGTCACTGAGGACTTGTGTTCATCTTGTTTGTACGGCAAAAACAAATTGTTTTGTTTTGATACGCCTGTTTGAAAAAAATGGGACGTATTATGTATTCACCTTATACGGGCCGTCGGGCTGGCGGCAGGCGGGCAGGCACAGCAATAAATAGAGTTCTAGTTTACAGATTGTAACCAAATTTGGTACACATGTTTAACTTCTCTCCCTTTGGCAGCCATTTTTAATTTTTGCACTGTATCCTTGTCCACACAATAACTCAAGTTCTACTTGATGGATCTTAACTAAATTTGGTATACATGTTTATCACAGCAAGACGAAGAACCCTATTGATTATATTAAAAAATTCCCATGACTTATCTCCTCTTGGCGGACATTTTTAATTTTCGCACTATGTACCCTTGTCCACACATTCACAAGAACGCAAATTTTACTTTGGTATACGTGTTTATCACATCAAGATGAAGAACCCTATTGGTTTTCAGTGAGTAATCTCCCCTTGTTGCCTGGCCTTGCCTCGACGAGCGTATATTGTGACCTTTGGCACTCTTGTTTTTATTATCAAGGCTGCCAAAGAGGGGATTAGCGTAGTGATAACGATGCCCTTGTTTGCTCATGTACCGCTTTATTTGATCAGTCGTCTAGGCAACCGACTGGTTCTCCCCACATCTGTTTCCTTCCTTGAATTAACTGGGCCCGGTTGCTCAAAACCTCTGTTAGCTTAACAGACAGTTAAATCCTTAGCAATGCTAAGGATTTAACAGTCTGTTAAGCTAACAGAAGCTTTGAGCAACCGGGCCCAGGCTGTTACCGTATAAAACACCACCATATATGAGACACGCCATGTGATTTTGTACCTTCGGACATCTGCGTAATTTCTGGAAATATTTTTACAAAATTTACAATATTTTTCGAATAAACGACGTCACAAGTTGACAAAATTTTCAGAGTACATGCGGAATTATATTATACTCTGAACATTTTGTCCAATTTTGACTTTATTTATAAAAAAATATTGTTAATTTTGTAAACATATTTATGAAATTACGCAGATGTCCGAAGGTACAAAGTAACATAGCGTGTCTCATATGTGACTGCGATTGAAAAATGGTGCTCATGGGTTTTGCAAACAGTGTTGATCCAGATCAGCCAGTGCATCCGCACAGTCTGACCAGGATCTGCACCGTTCACCATTCCATCCATGAAACACCCATCATGCTTCTACCAAGCAACGTAGATCGTTATCAGGCTACAGGGAGTGTTAGAGAATAGTAGGTTAGTGCCGTGAATGGGAAAAAATATCCGGCAAGGCTCAAGAATTTCTTTATTTCTCATCAGAAGTATATGTTGTGACCACTCATTTGAACCGTCTCGCCGAGACGGTTCAAATGAGTGGTCACAACATATACTTTGGTACAGAAATAAGGAAAATAGATAGAGAATAGTAGGTTAGTGCCGTGAATGGGAAAAAATATCTGGCAAGGCTCAGGAAACGGGATGGGCGAGGCTCTGCCGATATCTCTGCCAGATATTTTTTCCCATTCACGACACTAACCTACTATTCTATTTATCCCGTCAACACCTACAAATGGCTGTAAAATGCAAAAATAGTATTGACTGGATATCAAAAATGTTTCACGGCACCGTGTTTCACGGCACATATGCACTGTGTTGACGGGATAATTAATGTTAGTCATTTGTACTCTCCAGTGATGGAGTTACGTTTGCAATGTCGTGACGTCATAAACGTCATGACAACCTATTGTTGTCTTCAGTGTAATGTGAGCATGCTATGAGTAACATAATAAACTGTGTGTGTGTGCGTGCGTGCGTGCGTGCGTGCGTGCGTGCGTGCGTGCGTGTGGATCTTTAACAGGAAGTGCAAATGTCGCAAATCCATGGTCCACACTCAGCAGCTCCACTGGTCACACATCCCATAAACCCCATATCTCCAGTCACAGCAACATATAAGGCCAGTAGCCGATTTCACCAACATTGCAAAGTATACTTATCTAGCAAAGTATACTTTGAGGGAGAAATTTTAAATTTTATGATACATTTATTAATTTTTATTATACTCGCTGTGATAATGTAATACATTCAGTATAATAATTCTGCATACTTTTAATCATCAAATATATGCAGTTGTTAGTTTTATATGAAATAATGCATTTCCTGAAAAATAAATGTTTACTCCCTCAAAGTATACTTTGCTAGAAAAGTATACTTTGCAATGTTAGTGAAATCGGCTACAGAGAACATTAATTTTGTGTCGTCTGCTGTTTATTTTTTATTTTTATCATCAACAGCACTTCAGAATCATTTCAGCAGACGACAATTGTTGTGTGTAGCGGTCTAAGGGTTAATGGCCAATAATTCCAGCTCAAAAATATTTACACAATTCCCTAACATTTGATTGGCCCGTAGCAAGTCTGTCCAAAATGTATATCCCAGTAAACTCCCACACCGCACCGAACTACTTTCTGTAACCGTGAGGCGCAGTTAAAATAATTCTTAAGAAAACGGAAAATAAACTCATTTTCTTGACAAATTTATTTCAAATGCTGGAATTATAAGGAATGAATGGCCTTTTTGTTGAATTTATCGGGGATATAAACTTGGAAAAGTCACTGGAATACTGGACAAGGCCTTTCAAGTTTATACCCCGATAAATTCCTCAAAAAGGCCATTCATTCCTATACAATTACTTGTTATACTATTTTTACACCCCTGTCTGTGTATGTGACTTGAATCTGGTTATATATACCTCTTATGTGGGTTTTGCGATTATTCATAATCCTATTTTAGGGGAAGGGGCCAAGTGACTTTGGTGTGGTATGGACCTGGCACCTGTAGCCTATTTCACCAACATTGCAAAGTATACTTTTCTAGCAAAGTATACTTTGAGGGAGTAATCATTTATTTTTCCCAAAAAGCATTATTTCATATAGAACTAACGGCTGCATATATTTGATGATTAAAAGTATGTAGAATTATTATACTGAATTTATTACATTATCACAGCCATAATGGCTGTGATAATGTAATAAATTCAGAAAAATAAAAATTAATAAATTTATCCTAGAAGAAAATTTCTCCCTCAAAGTATACTTTGCTAGAAAAGTTTACTTTGCAATGTTGGTGAAATAGGCTACAGGTCAGGTTATTATAATTTCAGGGCTGAATATATATAAATCACCTTAGCTGTTGATGAGCCGTTAAACACCAATAAATAAATAAAATTTACAGCCCTATGAATAATAACAAATAAAAGCCTCACACCCCCATTTACCTCACCGAAGATAGGGTCCCGCTAAAACTATACTATAGAAATACATGTATAAATGACAGACGATAATAAGTTGCTGGAGGTCAATCCATGAGTCCAAATATAGGTAGACCAGGTGTATTATCATATCATAGCCTCGTTTTCGTGCATAATAACTACATTATAAAGTGCATGTGAATGCATGTCAATATAATAGTGTATCTTAGTGCGAAAAATAGACATGTAGTATGGCTCCGTGGTATCGAAGCGGGAGAATATCCATACGTTTGCATAACTTTTGTTCATTTTATCTTGTCAATATCAATCTGTTCTTTTTATGACTGCTTGGTGGAGAAGGGAATAAGTGAAACGGCGAGGGCTATCACTCTTGCTGTATGACCTCATTGTGACATGCTTGGCGAGAACATACTCCCAGATTCTCCATGTAGACACATGTGCATTTAGTTATTAGTTTTCTTCAATTTGAGACTAACGTTCTACATGTAATCTATCTCGTGCTTAATTAATATAATTTGTAAGAGCAAGACGCATAAAAAAGAAATATATAATAAAATATAAACAAATCAAAATATTATTTGTTTGAAAAACTAAGATTTGAACTCGCTACCTGCGGAATTTATATCCGTCACTCTAACTCCTCGACTACATCATAAGACTTGATGACAAATTTCAAAATCAATATTGAAAAGGAATATTGGCATGGGTATATTTAACTGTCTCACCTATTCTGTTTTGTTTATGACCGGCTTGTTTGTAAACAAGTAGCAAGTTATCGTCTGCGGACTGTAATTTATGTAACCTGGACATTCAATACATCAATATTGACATTTTATTGGCAATATATTTGCAAACGATTTGATGTTTTTTGTTGTATTTTTGTTCCCTGTCATAAGAAGCTGGATTGGGCGAGATTGGTCCTGTTGTTTATCCCGTTACGTCACTACAACAGATAAGTCTTTAATATTATATAATTATTTCATGGTCATTCTTGGAACAGTAAAAACTATGGCCCCGGGGTGCTGTGGACGATGGTCGAGGCCAACATTGCAAGGGTTCATCCACTATTTGCCGAGTACATCAGTTCATCCACAGAACCGAGGGGCAATATGTTTTGACTGTATCTGAAGAAGGCCGAGGGCTATAGTGCATCGGGTCATCCACAGCACCGAGGGACAATATGTTAGGAAGTTAAGAAGTTTGCCAGAGTTATAACTTCTATACCCTATTTCCCATAGAGTTTCGAATTCTGTTATAACTTCTATATCCCTTGAAGGATTACTTAAATATTTCAACACAGTATACTGGTGGACAAATGCCACACATCCATGCTGCCCTTAATATGACCTTGACCTTTTCACCTTGACAACTTTCAACTTTTTCACACAATATGTTCGCCGGAGCTTCTCATTTCTGTCATAACTTCTATATCCTTTGATGGATTACTTTAATATTTCAATACCTCTTGCTTGTGGACAAATGCCACACATCAACACTGCCCTTAATATGACCTTGACCATTTGACCTTCATAAATGTGCTTGTGACACAACACATTTCTTGTTTTTACTCGACCTGTAATGCACTGTATGTGACAATGACCGTGAATTTGGAGTGGGGCGCATCGAGTGACCGTTATAAGTTGCGTTGAATTTTATGACGTAAACTTCGATAAAAATCAAGATGTCATGAATTTTAGTAGTGAAATAGATTTGAGTATTCCACAGGCACGCGGAACTATTGCCCAGGCACGTGCTAACTTGTAAAAGTCGCGGGAATACTGGACGAGGCCTTCCGGCCTTCGTCCAGTATTCCCGCGACTTTTCCAATCAAAACTATTTAATAGCAACTTATATAGAAGTTGGGTAATTATAATGAGGAATATTTTGTGCCTTGACACAACAAAGGAATAGCATTAAAAAGCTTAATATTCGTCACAACTCGGCGTAGAAGAGATTAAAGTAGTTGTACCCGTCTTGTCTATGGAAATCTAATAAAAAAACCTACTAATAAAACAATAACAACTTGCATAAATAAACCACATGAATGTGATTTGCAAGTTGTTATGCAGATACTGCTACCAATAAAAATGAACACACACCTGTAATATGCAAATAATAGACCAATTTTAATGTAGCACATGTATATTTATGTCGGGTGTGTAGAAGCCAAATTATACATGTAAAACACCAAAATGTGATTATATGTTCTAATGCCAGCATATGGTGTGATTTCCTTGCTGGCAGCATCTGCATAAAGACTTATTGAACACATATATGTGGTTTATTGGTGTAAGTAGCTATCGTTTTATCAGTAGGGTTTTTGTCGTGCCTGCTTTAGCAGCGACTTCGTCATCCGAAATGTCAAACTTTGTACATGCTTCGTCATCATGCTATAACTTTAATATTTCTTTACGGATTGCTTCAATATTTGGACACTTGATACATGCAAGCATTAGGAACACACTCATGCCGCCAATTCACATGACCTTGACCTTTTTACCTTCAAATTTTTGCTGAAACACTTAGCCATTTTTTTGCGTCAAAAACTTTGTACAAGCTTCGTCATCATGCTATATAACTTTAATATTACTTTACGGATTGCTTCAATATTTAGAAAATTGATACATGTAAGCATTTGGAACACAATAATGCCGCCATTCACATGACCTTGACCTTTTTTGCTGAAACTTTGTACAAGCTTCCTCATCCTGCTATAACTTTCATATTACATGTACTTGTTTAATACTACTGGACGGATGGCTTCAATATTTGGACACTTGATACATGTGAGCATTGGGAACACATTCATGACGCCATGACCTTGACCTTTGTACCTTGACATTTTTGGTGAAACCATTTTTTTATGTCAAAAATTTTCTTCAACCTTGACCTTTTTCGTGTTTTAAGAATGACTTCTCTGACGTTTTTTATGATGTTTACTTTAGCACATGCCCATGATCATGCTACGGTCAAATTCCTCGGCAGGCGCGACACCGCTTCCGTGGAATTCTTGTTTATTAGCTCACCTGAGCCAAAGGCTCAAGTGAGCTATTTTTACCGCTTTTCCTCCATCCGTCGTTCGTCCACACGTTCAAACATCTTTTTCTCACAAACCGCTGGGCCAATGTTGGTCAAACTTCATTGGAATGATCTACGGGTGGGGGCATGTCAGATGTGTAAAATTGGAGGTAGTCGCATAATCCAAGATGGCTGCCTTGGAAAAGTAGGTCAAATTCTTAAAAAATCTACTCATGAACCACCAGGCCAATTTCAATGAAACTGCAGGAATTATCAATAGTCAATGCCGTTTCAGATTTGCTAAAATGGTGACCTGGGGGTCACAAATGGGCAGGACCGTGGGGGGGGGTCAAATAGCGGTCAAATTTCACATTTGATCGAATATGATCATGTCATAAATGTATATCAAATCGAAGGTATCGACAAGACAATCACTCTGGAGTCGACTGGGAGGTCAACTGGGGTAAAATTTCTTTTAACCGAATATGGTGATGTCATATATCAAATCAAAGGTATTGAGGAGACGATCACTCTTTTTTGTCGAATTTGGATGATTAGGTCATCCAAGATGGCATCCGAAAGGTCAAAAAGCCATCTTTTAATTAAGAGAGTTCAAACGTCTTCTTCTTGTGAACCGCTTGGCCAATGTTGGTCAAACTTCACAGGGATGATCTATGGGTGGGGGGCATGTCAGATTTGTAAATTTGGAGGTTGTCGCCTAATTCAAGATGGCTACCGTAGAAAAGTAGGTAAAATTCTTTAAAAAAATCTTCTGATGAACCAACAGACAGATTTCAATGAAACATGAAAGGAATTATCAATGGTCAATGCCCTTTTAGATTTGTGAAAATGGTGACCCAGGGGTCAAAAATGGGCGGGGGTCAACTAGGGGTCCAAATTTCACACTTAACCAAATATGGTCATGTCATATATCAAATCGAAGGTATTGAGGAGACAATCACTATGGGAGTATTTTTTGTTGAAATCCGATGATTAGGTCATCCAAGATGGCAATCGAAAGGTCAAACCAGTATATTTTTATGCCCCCGCCACCGAATGATGAGGGTGGCATATATTGTTACCGGCGTCCGTACGTACGTACGTACGTCCCGAAACCTTAACGCTGGCTAAATGGCTTATAATTTATGTTTCCTTGCTCGGATCTGCTTCACATTTCACACACGCATTGCTCCAATGGTCCTCTACCGCCCTGTGACAAATCCACATTCATCCCGCCCCCGCTAAGCCCAGGGTCAAGGTCACAGACTTGGTGCGTTCGAAACCTTAACGCTGGGTAAATGGCTTATTTCTGTTTCCTTGTTTCTGCGGATCTGCTTCACATTTCACACACGCATTGCTCCAATCGTCCTCTACCACCCTCCCCGTGACAAATCCACATTAGTCCCTGCCCCCCCGCTAAGCCCAGGTCAAGGTCACAGACTTGGTGCTTTTGAAACCTTAACGCTTGGGTAAATGGCTTATAATTTCTGTTTCCTTGCTCGGATCTGCTTCAACATTTCCACACACCGCATTGCTCCAATGGTCCTCTACCGCCCTGTGACAAATCCACATTCGTCCTGCCCCCGCTAAGCCCAGGGTCAAGGTCACAGTCTTAGTGCTTTTGAAACCATAACGCTGGGTAAATGGCTTATAATTTCTGTTTCCTTGCTCGGATCTGCTTCACATTTCACACACGCATTGCTCCAATGGTCCTCTACCGCCCTGTGACAAATCCACATTCGTCCCGCCCCCGCTAAGCCCAGGGTCAAGGTCACAGACTTGGTGCATTTGAAACCTTAACGCTGGGTAAATGGCTTATAATTTCTGTTTCCTTGCTCGGATCTGCTTCACATTTCACGCACACATTGCTCCAATGGTCCTCTACCGCCCTGTGACAAATCCACATTCGTCCCGCCCCCGCTATGCCCAGGGTCAAGGTCACAGACTTGGTGCATTCAAAACCTTAACGCTGGTAAATATGGCTTATAATTTCTGTTTCCATTGCTCGGATCTGCTTCACATTTCACGCACGCATTGCTACCAATGGTCACCTCTACCGCCCTGTGACAAATCCACACTTCGTCCCGCCGCCCCTATGCCCAGGGTCAAGGTCACACAGACTTGGTGCATTTGAAACCTTAACGCTGGTAAATGGCTTATAATTTCTGTTTCCTTGCTCGGATCTGCTTCACATTTCACACACGCATTGCTCCAATGGTCCTCAAATAACCGCCCTGTGACAAATCCACATTCGTCCCGCCCCCGCTAAGGCCCCAGGTCAAGGTCACAGATTGGTGCTTCGAAACCTTAACGCTGGGTAAATGGCTTATAATTTCTGTTTCCTTGCTCGGATCTTCTTGCTTCACTTTCATTTCACACACGAATTGCTCCAATCGTCCTCTACCGCCCTGTGACCAAATCCACATTCGTCCCGCCCACGCTAAGCCCAGGGTCAAGGTCACAGACAATTGGTGTGTTCAAACCTTAACGTAAATAAATCTTATAATTTCTGTTTCCTTGCTCGATCTGGCTTCACTTTTCACACACGCTCTCCAATGGCCTCCTCCCTGACAAATCCACATCGCCCGCCCCCCCACCCATGGTCAATCACACTTCGTTCGACCTTAACGCTGGGTAAATGCTTATAATTTCTGTTTCCTTGCTCGGTCTGCTTCACATTTCTCACGCATTGTCCAAGGTCCTCTACCGCCCTGTGACAATCCACATTCGTCCCGCCCCCGCTAAGCCCAGGGTCAAGGTCACAGACTTGGTGCGTTCGAAACCTTCCAACGCTGGTAAATGGCTTATAATTTCGTTTCCTTGCTCGGAATCTGCTTCACATTTCACACAACGCTTGCTCCTGGTCCTCTACCGACCCTGTGACAAATCCACATTCGTCCCGCCCCCGCTAAGCCCAAGGGTCAAGGTCACAGACTTGTGCTCCAATAAATCCTGGGTAAATGGCTATAATTTCCGCCTGTATCTGCTTCACATTTCACTCACGCATTGCTCCAATGTCCCTCTACCGCCCTGTGACAAATCCACATTCTCCCGCCCCCGCTAAGCCCAGGGTCAAGGTCACAGACTTGGTGCGTTCGAAACCTTAACGCTCGGGTAAATGACTTATAATCAAATATGCCTCGTTTTCTTTGGCTGCCAGCGGGGGCATTCGTGTGCCGACAGGCCACATTTCTAGTTATTAAAGCTTTCAAATAGATTGGACGATTTTTGTCACGTCCACTTGCGGAAAGCGCGATATAGTCGGCACTTTGGGCGTACGTACGTACGTATATACGTACGTACGTACGTACGTACGTACGTGTGTCCGGTTAAAGTTTTTGGTTAAAGTTTTTTGTTAAAGTTTTTTGTTATACTATATCTTTGCAACTGCTTTGCCCATTACCTTGAAACTTCACATGGGTGTTTATCGTCATCTATATTTTCATTCTACCCCCCTCCCGTGCGGCCCTTATGGCCAATGTCAAGGTCAAATTACTTTGAAGTTTTTGGTTAAAGTTTTTGTTTAAAGTTTTTTGGTTAAAGTTTTTAGTTATACTATATCTCTGCAACTCTGCTTCGCCCATTACCTTGAAACTTCACATAGGTGTTTATCATCATCCATATTTTCATTCTACCCCCACTCGTGCGACCCTTTTGCCCAATGTCAAGGTCAAATTAATTTGAAGTTTTTGGTTAAAGTTTTTTGGTGAAAGTTTTTTGTTATACTATATCTCTGCAACTGCTTCGCCCAATACCTTGAAACTTCACATGGGTGTTTATCATCATCCATATTTTCATTCTACCCCCACCCATGTGTCCCCTGTGCCCAATGTCAAGGTCAAATTACTTTGAAGTTTTTTGTTAAAGTTTTTTCATGTACTATATCTATGCACCTACTTTGCCCATTACCTTGAACCTTCACATGCCTGTTTATCATCATCCATATTTTCATTCTACCCCCACCCGTGCGGCCCCTGTGCCCAATGCCAAGGTCAAATTACTTTGAAGTTTTTGGTTAAAGTTTTTTCATGTACTATATCTCTGCACCTGCTTTGCCCATTACCTTGAAACTTCACATGGGTGTTTATCATCATCTATATTTTCATTCTACCCCCCTCCCGTGCGGCCCCTGTGCCCAATGTCAAGGTCTAATTACTTTGAAATTTTTGGTTAAAGTTTTTGGTTAAAATTTTTGTCGCGACTGCTTGCAGAAAGCACGATATAGTCGGCACTTTGGTGTACGTCCGTCCGTACATACATACGTACGTGTGTCAGGTTAAAGTATTTTGGTTAAAGTTTTTCTGTATACTATATCTCTTTTTTTAGTGTCCATGCCTCGCCCCAAGGTGCGACATGCAGGCCGCGGCTATCTTGTTTTAAATTGGAGATCGTCACATAATCCAAGATGGCCACCGTATAAAGTTTGACAAACTTTTCAAACAATGTCTTCCCATTATAATCACTAGATAGGTTCTGATAAAACTTCGTAGGAATAATTGTTGTATATAGCTCTCCCAGATTTACATGCATATATAATAATCAGGTGAGCGATATAGGGCCACAATGGCCCTCTTGTTAGCTCACCTGAGCAAAGCTCATGTGAGCTATTCTTATGGCAAAGTGTCCGTCGTCCGTCGTCTGTCGTCCGTGAACATTTTCAATCATCTTCTTCTCCCGAACTGCTGAGCCGATGTTGGTCAAACTTTACAGGGATGATATATGGGTGATGCCATTTCAGATTTGTTAAAATGAAGGTCATCGACAATCCAAGATGGCCGCCGTGGAAAATTAGGTCAAATTCTTAAAAAATCTTCTCACGAACCGCCAGGCCGATTTTGACGAAACTTTGTATGAATTATCGATAGTTAATGCTGATTCAGATTTGTTCATGTAGTGGCCCCTGGGTCAAAAATGGGCATGGCCCGAGGGGTCAAATATGGGTCAAATTTTATTTTTGACCGAATATGGTAATATAATATATCAAATCGAACATATCGACTAGTCGATCACTCTGGAGCATTTTTTGTCTAAATCAGATGATTTTGTCATCCAAGATGGCCACCAAAAGGTAAAAAAGTTGTTATTTTACTAAAGATTTCAAACGTATTCTTCTTGTGAACTGCTTGGCCGATATTGGCCAAACTTAACTGTAATGGTCTGTGGGTGAAGCCTGTCCATTTTTGTTAAAATGGAGGTCATCACCAAATCCAAGATGTCCGCCGTTGAAAAGCAGGTCAAATTGTCAAAAAAATCTTCTTCTCACAAACCTCCAGGCTGATTTCGACGAAACTTGGTGTGAATGATGATTGAAGGTTAACGCTGTTTCAGATTTGTTCATATGGTGGCCCCTGGGTCAAAAATTGGCGTGGCCCGAAGGGTCAACTAGGGGTCAAATTATATTTTTGCCCGAATATGGTCATATAATATATCAAATCGAAGGTATCGACTAGTCGATCACTCTGGAGCATGTTTTGCCAAAATCAGATGATTACGTCATCCAAGATGGCCACCGACAGGTCAAAAGGTTGTTCTTTTACTAAATATTTCAAAGGACTTCTTCTTGTGAACTGCTTGGCCGATATTGATCAAACTTAACTGAAATGGTTTGTTGGTGAAGCCTGTTAATTTTTGTCAAAATGGAGGTCATCACCAAATCCAAGATGTCCACCGTTGAAAAGTAGGTCAAATTGTCAAAAAATCTTCTCACAAACCACCAGGCCGATTTCGACGAAACTTTGTATGAATGATCGATAGTTAACGCTGATTCAGATTTGTTCATATGGTGGCCTCTGGCTCAAAAATGGTCATGGCCTGAGGGGTCAAATAGGGGTCAAATTTTATTTTTGACCGAATATGGTCATTTTATATATCAAATCCAAGGTATAGCAGTAAATCACATGCACATTCGCAATATATATTAGATCAGAAGGTACCAACAAATTCTGTGGAACATTTGAAGTTGTAAGTGAAGAGTCTTTGTGAAATCAAGATGACCACTATGGAGGCTTTTAGGTGAGCGATACAGGCCCATTTGGGCCTCTTGTTTTTGGTGTGTTATTCCAATTGCAACTTGTCACTTTACAATGAGGGATCGTTGCTAGCTATTTCCTGTTGAATTTATTTATAGAAAGCCGGTCCAACTGGAATGGTTTAGGGTCTTATTGTTTGTAAAAAGGGCGAATGTAGCACAATCTGTTTAGAAAAGGAACCATTACAGTATTTTCAACTAGTGTTGATCCCAGATCATCATACATATCTGCACAATTTGATCCTGGACTGCATTGTTTTCCAGATTCATATTTTCACATTTATTGATGTTATTGCAATCCGTGTAGACTCGGATGAGACTGCACATATGATCTGTGTCTACTCTGTGTGTAAAACACATTTTTGTTCTATTCTTAGGAATAAATAAAGCTAAAGTACACATAGGATCGGATCTCTATAAATAGATCTGCAAAGGGAAATAATTAGTCACGATCCCTCATTGAGACACACTTGAGCACGATTAAAGTTGGAGTAGTGGCCATAAAAATCAGTGGCTGATTCTGTTCGACATACAACAACAATAACCGGCCCACAATGATAATAACAACAACAACAACAACAGATCTGTCAGAACTGTGGAGAACTGTGGGAACTGTCGGCTTGCGTATTTCGTGTTCATTTAAATATGGCTTCATCAGCGATCAGTATTAACATTGCTGTAGATCCATTGAGAATAAAGGAAAACCATTTGTTACCAGAAATTTTAGAGATATTGCAACGCGTACGACCGACTTGGTGTGCTGAAAATATTCGTGCCAAGGTAAATGGATACATGTATCGCCATTATCGGCCCATAATCGGGACCAAACACGTGACCAGTGTTGAGTGACAAGGGTGATGATCAGGTTCTGGATATGCACAGATCGGGGTAATGTACGCCCGATCTGTGCCTTTCCAGAACCTGTTGATGAGTTATGATGTGCTTGTATGGGATGAGCAAAGCTAATGGCATCACAGGCTCCAGATAAGGAATTACTGTCTGTTTCACGAAAGCTGACCAAATTTTAGGGCTATATAGACAATTCAAAAACAATATTTGTTTTGATAATATTAAATTAAAGGAAAATTTAACAATGAGCCTTCTTTTTATTTCATGAAATTTGGTCAAATATTGATTTTATTACGAAAAATTTATTTCTCTGGGAATTTAACATGGGGGATTTTTTTTTGGAAAATGACCCCGAAACCTGACCCTAACTAGCGGTCATAACGACACGAAGCAGCAGGCAGCAATTATGTCGGCTAGCTATTTAGGGTTTATGAAGGAAGGGTGTTACCCTGGGGAAAGGGGCATACTTATCGAGCGAAAGGGAATACCTTGCGAAATGTGCTTATTCTGAGTTGAAAACACGATTTTAAATGTCAAAACCCAACTTGAGTACGTTGATGACTTAGGAAGCCCTTATTTGGGCTATAGACGAAGGGTTTTAGCCCTTATAAGAGGGTTTCGGGTTGATTCTGAAACCCTGGATCATTTGTCCTAACCCTGGGGAACCCTGGGGTCGAGAAATGACCGAAAAACCCAGGAGCAAAAAAACATGTAACCCTCTATACAAACTTGACGACCCTAAATAACTCATTTAATATTATCTCATAGTTTGACTTTTGTACTTTCCCCTTGTGGGCAACTATATCGATTAGCGGCGATCTGTAGATGTTGGTTATGAGTGCTTACGTTGCAAATGTCAGCAAAATCGGTTCAGAGAATAATCTTTTGTGAACCCCACAAGTTTGATGAAGATCGGGTTATCGGTCGCGCAGCAGTTGTGCCGTCGAAATCCCATAGTAAATGCGTTTCAGGCGGCCACAACATTTGTTCTACTGCGTATATCGGGAAACGGTCAACGGCAAAAGTTATATACAGACCCGCCGTACGTGCGTGGTAAGTTTCATCGAAATCGGACGTCCGACGCAGCCCGAATTGGGACGAAAACCTTAACCCTAACGAGCAGCATAAATGTCGGCAAAATTTTCGAAATTGTCGAAAGTATGCGTTGCGTTTTCATTCATTTCTCCGTCAATAATAGAGATATCGAGCTGAATTGCAAAAAATTGGGCACACATTTGAATCATCTACACGATAGGCTAATGGTTTTAGGCGAACTTGGCGATTTTTCGCCTTTTTTCGTCTCCCGAAAGTGAGAGAAATATTTTTTTTTTTTTTTCGTCGAAAACCGACCGCGGAAAATGTTCGACTCTTTTCTACTCGGCACGGGCCAGGGTTAGGCTAGAACGCCAGAAGTCCTTCTTAGGGCCTCTGCACGGAACATGCCGCCAAGTTTCGTTGGAATTGAGCGCGGGCAAAGTGGAAATCTGGAGAAACCTTAACCCTACCGCGCAGCAATTAGGTCGTCAGAATTTTTTCCGTTTTTTTGCACATTTTCGAACGCGTGCCATTTCGTGCACGTCGAAGCTACTGTAGCTACAGTAACAAACGAGATATGCTCGTGTTCGCCAAGGAACGGGGATGAATTTGCGCCCAAAGGTCAGACTGTATCTCGTTGGACCTTCACCGTGCCGAGTGTGTAATATACCCCGAAAATTAGGTGTTTTGGAGCAGCAAACGAGCATGAAAATTTCGTCGCCGGCGACTGTTTTCGGCCCGTTCTCGCACGTTAAACGATAGCTGCGTCTCTTATGTACACTTTGCTGGCAATTTCAGGCTCGCATCTCTCGTATGTCGCGAGATACAAGGTCGCAAAAAAGGTCACCCTGAAAGGTGCTCAGGACTAAGAACGACATAAGTGCTGCGCGAAAACGAGTGGTAGGTCGGGTTTTTCGGAGTGGCGAAAAACACTCCCCAATAGTGGTGATAGCGCGCCGTTCTTATTTGCATACGGTAGCTCTTGCAATTCACTACAGATCCGTAGAAAGACCCTCTCGGATTTACTTCCGTACATAGACGATGTGATAGTTGGAAGTTTTTAGTCCTATCCTGGCCATGCGACCAAAAGGGGACTTTTTCCGACGTCCCTAGAGGGTCGTCAGACGACACAAGTGCTGCGTGGCCCCAGGGTTTTTTCTATATCTTCCATATTAGGTCACTTACGAAGGCAGGCAATACTTTTCCAGTGCTAGTTTTCAACGACGAACCCATTAAAGCCGTTTCCGACAATAAACCTGGGGGTCACTGGAATGTTGTAAAAAATCACCAAGGGGTAGTATGTATGTATACCCAGGTGAAAATTTTACAATTTTCCATCACCACCAGGGTTCTTCTCGGGGATGACTGCAAACGATTCGTTAGTGAAAACTCTACTAGGAAATGTATTTCCTTCGTGTCTAAGTCGCATACTTCCCAGGATATTTCCATAGACAATAACTAATTGCTGCGCGTGTCGTCAGAAACGACATAAATGCTGCGCGTCAGATGTGCTGCGAGGGTCTCATATAACGACACAAATGCTGCGCGGCCCTAGGGTTTTTCTATATCTTCCAAAGTAGGTCACTTAGGAAGGCAGGGTATACTTTTCCTGCGATACTTTTCAACGAGGAACACGTTAAAACTGTTTCCGACAATAACCCCGGGGGTCATTGAAATCTGGCAAAAGATCACCAAGGGGTATGTATACCCAGGTGAAAATTTTACAATTTTCCATCACCACCAGGGTTCTTCTCGGGGATGACTGCAAACGATTCATTAGACAAAACTAGACTAGGAAATGTATTTCCTTTGTGTCTAAGTCACATACTTGCCAAGATATTTACATAGACAATAACTAATTGCTGCGCGTGTCGTCAGAAACGACATAAATGCTGCGCGTCAAATGTGCTGCGAGGGTCGTCATGACGACAGAAGTGCTGCGCGGCCCTAGGGTTTTTCTATATCTTCCAAAGTAGGTCACTTAGGAAGGCAGGGTATACTTTTCCTGCGATACTTTTCAACGAGGAACACGTTAAAACTGTTTCCGACAATAACCCCGGGGGTCATTGAATCTGGCAAAAAATCACCAAGGGGTATTACCCAGGTGAAAATTTTACAATTGCTGCGCGTGTCGTCAAATGATGACATAAGTGCTGCGCGTCAAATGTGCTGCGAGGGTCGTCATGACGACAAAAGTGCTGCGCGGCCCTAGGGTTTTTCTACATCTTCGATAGTAGGTCACTTAGGAAGGAATGGAATACATTTCTCGCGATAATTTTACACGAAGAACCCGTGATATTCGTTAGACAAAACTAGACTAGGAAATGTATTTCCTTCGTGTCTAAGTCACATACTTGCCAAGATATTTCCATGGACAATAAGTAATTGCTGCGCGTGTCGTCAAATGACGACATAAGTGCTGCGCGTCAAATGTGCTGCGAGGGTCGTCATGACGACAAAAGTGCTGCGCGGCCCTAGGGTTTTTCTACATCTTCGATAGTAGGTCACTTAGGAAGGAATGGAATACATTTCTCGCGATAATTTTACACGAGGAACCCGTTAAAACCGTTTCCGACAATAACCCCGGGGGTGACTGAAATTGTGCAAAAAATCACCCAGGTGAAAATTTTACAATTTTCCATCACCACCAGGGTTCTTCTCGGGGATGACTGCAAACGATTCGTTAGACAAAACTAGACTAGGAAATGTATTTCCTTCGTGTCTAAGTCACATACTTGCCAAGATATTTCCATGGACAATAAGTAATTGCTGCGCGTGTCGTCAAATGACGACATAAGTGCTGCGCGTCAAATGTGCTGCGAGGGTCGTCATGACGACAAAAGTGCTGCGCGGCCCTAGGGTTTTTCTACATCTTCGATAGTAGGTCACTTAGGAAGGAATGGAATACATTTCTCGCGATAATTTTACACGAAGAACCCGTTAAAACCGTTTCCGACAATAACCCCGGGGGTGACTGAAATTGTGCAAAAAATCACCAAGGTATACCCAGGTGAAAATTTTACAATTTTCCATCACAACCAGGGTTCTTCTCGGGGATGACTGCAAACGATTCGTTAGACAAAACTAGACTAGGAAATGTGTTTCCTTCGTGTCTAAGTCACATACTTCCCAAGATATTTACATAGACAATAACTAATTGCTGCGCGTGTCGTCAGAAACGACGTAAATGCTGCGCCGCCCTAGTGTTTTTTTCTATATCTTCCAAAATAGGTCACCTAGCAAGGAAATGAATACATTTCATACGATACATTACAACGAGCCACCCATTGAAAGTACTGCCGACAATAACCCCGATGGTGTCTGAAATCTTGCAAAAAATAGTAGCAGGGTTTCCGTGGGAGTTGGTTTCATTCGATTCCTCATAGAAAACTAACCCTAACCCTGTATTTTATTTTAGCCCCTGGGGCATAATTACACCAACCCTGACCCTAAACCTGACCCTGGGGCCAACATGCTGCGAAAGTCGATCCGCGCAGCAGTTATGTCGTTCACCATGGGTTCCAGGGTTACGCAGCAAAAAGTTCGTCAAATTCTGACGACCCGCGCAGCCGACCCTGCTGCTGCGCGAAAAACGACATACGCAGCTGTCAAAATGTTTTTGTTCGCAGCAAAAAGGTCGTTTTGACGACCTACGCAGCATGTCTGACGACCTACGCAGCATCAAAATCGACATTTTTACCGCTAACTATTATTAGTAGATAGCTTGGATATGATCTAACTAAGAAAATAAAAGTTAAATTTTGAAAATCCAAGATGGCCGCCATCTAAAAATAGCACAAATTCTTCAAAAATCTTCTTCTCAAAAACCGCCAACCGAATTTCGACAAAACTTTGTTGGAATGATCGATGTACATCGCTCTTTCAAAGTTGTTAAAATGGTGACCCCGGGGTAAAATTTTATTTTTGACCGAATATGGTCATGTTATATATCAAATCGAAAGTATCAATGAGGCGATCACTCTGGTACATTTTTGTCGAAATCGGATTGTTATGTCATCCAAGATGGCCACCGAAATGTCAAAAGGTTCTTTTATTAGAGATTTCAAAATTCTTCTTCACATGAACCGCTTGGCCCATGGTAGCCAAACTTAAAAGTTATGGTCCATAGGTGAAGCCTTTTCAGATTTGTTAAAATGGAGGTCATCACTAATCCAAGATGGCCACCGTCTAAAAATAGCATAAATTCTTAAAAAATCTTCTTCTCATGAACCGCTAGCCGAATTTCGACGACACTTAATCCAAGATGACCGCCATCTAAAAATAGCACAATTTTGTTTAAAACACATGAAATGTCACATTCTCCTCTGGTGTTCATGGAGTCAGATGAGCGAATTAGGGCCATCATGGCCCTCTTGTTTTTGTTTTTTTTTGAAATGGCGATTTTTTTATTTTACCCAGCGGAATCCCTGATTGTGTGTTATATTCTGATTAATTCTTGAAAATGTATACAGCAATATATAGTTCAAACACTTGACTACAAGTGCACTATTAAGGAATTCTCCAAAGTTGTTGTTTATGCAAGTCTTAGAGTCCCTAGAAATAACCCACCCAAGTCACCTAATTGATCTTGAAACTTCTCATCAAGTTTGTGCCCTACAATTTGAGTGGCATTCCTTGATCACCCATACAATACAGAAGTATTGATGCCTAGATGCATCAAATTTAAATATGGTGAAGTCCAGATTCACTTAGAAATCAACATATATCACATTTTATGCATAATTTGCGAACAGACACTCTTCAGATTCAGGAAATATGTAGAAAACTCACAAAATATGGGTAAATCACAATTGTATGTAACTGTAACTTAGAAAATCGTGGGAAACAACGTAAAATACCTTTTAAAATAATTTTCAATTAACACTATTCTTAGAATATGCTTATTCACTTGTTTTCTAGGGGCACTAATCAATGAGAAGGCACGAATCCAGGATAATTGGGGCATATTTATACTAATTAAATGTGTTGCCTGAAAAAATTGTATTTTTGGCAGATTATAAAGTATGATTATTGCACATCACAAAAAATAAATACAGAGAATAAATAGTAATGTCCGTTCACATTTTAAGGAAACACGGTTATCGGCCCTGATATTAGTGTGGAAATTTACGTCTTCTCCTCGGTAACCATTGTGCCTATAGTCACCAAACTTCATGGTCATGGTCCTTAGGTAGGGGGATTACAAAATTGTTAAAATGACGTCATTATGTAATTCAAGATGGCCGCTGTCTAAAAATAGCATAAATTCTTAAAAAATCTTCATCTCAAGAACCGCCAACCGGATTTCGATAAAACTTGGTAGGAATGATCGATGTACAATGCTCTTTCAAAGTTGTTAAAATGGTGACCCCGGGGTCAAAAATGGGCGTGGCCCGTGGGGTCAAATTTTATTTTTGACTGAATATGGTCATGTCTATATCAAATCGAAGGTATCAAAGAGGCGATCGCTTTGGTACATTTTTTGTCGAAATTGGATGGTCATGTCATCCAAGATGGCCGCCGAAAGGTCAAAAGGTCGTTCTTTTAATAAAGATTTCAAATGTCTTGTTCTCGTGAACCGCTTGGCCGATATTGGCCAAACTTCACGGTAATGGTTATTGGGTCAAGCCTTTTCATTTTTGTTTAAATGGTGGTCATCGCGAAATCAAAGATGGCCGCTGTTGAAAAGTAATTAAAATTCTTAAAAAATCTTCTCGCGAACTGTCAGGCCGATTTTCAGTTTTGTTAAAATGATGGTCATCACGAAATCCAAGATGTCCGCCGTTGAAAAGTCTCAACAAATCTTCTTCTCACGAACTGCCAGGCCGATTTCGACGAAGCTTGATATGAATGATCGATAGTTAACGATGTTTCAGATTCCTTCAGATGGTGGCCCCCGGGTAAAAAATGGGCAGGGCAGGAGAGGTCAAGTAGGCTCAAATTTCACATTTGACCGAATATGGTCATGTCGTATACCAATTTGAATGTATGGACGAAACGATCACTTAGGAGCATTTTTTGTCGAAATCAGATGATTACACAGGGTTCCCACTCGTCAGGGAAAAGTCAGGGAAATTATTTTTTTTGTAAACCTGCAGATATATTGCTAAGACAGTTTTCACATTATAATGTTCTGTTGATGGAATTGTTTAACTTAATTGCTAAATTTAACAAAACAATCAAACATTAATTGCTATGTCAAAACCAAAAGAATGCTGAAAGGTGCGCTCCTTGCCTTCTGAGCTGCTTTTGTTTCAACATGGATCTCCTGGCTTTGCTTGTTCATTTCAACTTTCCTTTCTAACAAAGCCAGTAGCTGTGTTGGGTGTATTACGGTAG
Organism: Conchocele bisecta; assembly: GCA_029237695.1. Classification (NCBI taxonomy): domain Eukaryota; kingdom Metazoa; phylum Mollusca; class Bivalvia; order Lucinida; family Thyasiridae; genus Conchocele; species Conchocele bisecta. The sequence goes on along the minus strand of CM055273.1, from coordinate 20,513,451 downwards.
TATATTATTTTGATTCTACTGATGGTGGATATGTTGCTAATCCAACAAAGTAACCTATATGGCAGTAGCTTACTTTTTGTGTTGCTTGGATAGTCAAAAAATGTTTTGTTCTTTTCTGATTTGTTTTATTTATTTTTGTACTGAATTGACATTATTGACATATTACAAAAAGCAGACACTTTCTGGTCTAAGCCGTTAACATCAAGTCAGATTGAAGATGTAGCACCTGCATCTCTAATAACACCAGCACAACCACAGTCAAAGGTGTCTACCTACTGTGACAGGATTTGTGGTAAATGACCAAGTTTTAGCTAGAATTGCAGGAATAATGGCTGAGAACAGTTTTTATAGCCCATAAAGTCTCTGCTGATAACACTTGCCAAGTGTTATCAGCAGAGACTTTATGGGCCATAAAAACTGTTCTCAGCCATTATTGGCATTGTTATATCAGCAGAGACATTATGGGCGATAAAAACTGTTCTCAGCCATTATTGGCAAGTGTTATCAGCAAAGACTTTATGGGCTATAAAAACTGTTCTCAGCCATTATTCAAGGGTTATCAGCGGAGACATTATGGGCTATAAAAAAACTGTTCTCAGCCATTATTGGCAAGTGTTATCAGCAGAGACTTTATGGGCTATACAAACTGTTCTCAGCCATTATTGGCAAGTGTTATCAGCAGAGACTTTATGGGCTATAAAAACTGTTCTCAGCCATTATTGGCAAGTGTTATCAGCAGAGACTTTATGGGCTATAAAAACTGTTCTCAGCCATTATTGGCAAGTGTTATCAGCAGAGACTTTATGGGGGATAAAAACTGTTCTCAGCCATTATTGGCAAGTGTTATCAGCAGAGACTTTATGGGCTATGAAAACTGTTCTCAGCCATTATTGGCAAGGGTTCAGCAGAGACTTTATGGGCTATAAAAACTGTTCTCAGCCATTATTGGCAAGTGTTATCAGCAGAGACTGTATGGGCTATAAAAACTGTTATCAGCCATTATTGGCAAGTGTTATCAATGGGCTATAAAAACTGTTCTCAGCCATTATTGGCAAGTGTTATCAGCAGAGACTTTATGGGCTATACAAACTGTTCTCAGCCATTATTGGCAAGTGTTATCAATGGGCTATAAAAGCTGTTCTCAGCCATTATTGGCAAGTGTTATCAGCAGAGACTTTATGGGCTATAAAAACTGTTCTCAGCCATTATTCAAGGGTTATCAGCAGAGACTTTATGGGCTATAAAAACTGTTCTCAGCCATTATTGGCAAGTGTTATTAGCAGAGACTTTATGAGCTATACAAACTGTTCTCAGCCATTATTGGCAAGTGTTATCAGCAGAGACTTTATGGGCTATAAAAACTGTTCTCAGCCATTATTGGCAAGTGTTATCAGCAGAGACTTTATGGGCTATAAAAACTGTTCTCAGCCATTATTGGCAAGTGTTATCAGCAGAGACTTTATGGGGGATAAAAACTGTTCTCAGCCATTATTGGCAAGTGTTATCAGCAGAGACTTTATGGGCTATGAAAACTGTTCTCAGCCATTATTGGCAAGGGTTATCAGCAGAGACTTTATGGGCTATACAAACTGTTCTCAGCCATTATTGGCAAGTGTTATCAGCAGAGACTTTATGGGCTATAAAAACTGTTCTCAGCCATTATTGGCAAGTGTTATCAGCAGAGACTTTATGGGCTATAAAAACTGTTATCAGCCATTATTGGCAAGTGTTATCAATGGGCTATAAAAACTGTTCTCGCCATTATTGGCAAGTGTTATCAGCAGAGACCATTATGGGCTATAAAAACTGTTCTCAGCCATTATTGGCAAGTGTTATCAGCAGAGACTTTATGGGCTATAAAAACTGTTCTCAGCCATTATTGGCAAGTGTTATCAATGGGCTATAAAAACTGTTCTCAGCCATTATTGGCAAGTGTTATCAGCAGAGACTTTATGGGCTATAAAAACTGTTCTCAGCCATTATTGGCAAGTGTTATCAGCAGAGACTTTATGGGCTATAAAAACTGTTATCAGCCATTATTGGCAAGTGTTATCAATGGGCTATAAAAACTGTTCTCAGCCATTATTGACAAGTGTTATCAGCGAGACCTTATGGGCTATAAAAAACTGTTCTCAGCCATTATTGGCAAGTGTTATCAGCAGAGACTTTATGGGCTATAAAAACTGTTCTCAGCCATTATTGGCAAGTGTTATCAATGGGCTATAAAAGCTGTTCTCAGCCATTATTGGCAAGTGTTATCAGCAGAGACTTTATGGGCTATACAAACTGTTCTCAGCCATTATTGGCAAGTGTTATCAGCAGAGACTTTATGGGCTATAAAAACTGTTCTCAGCCATTATTGGCAAGTGTTATCAGCAGAGACTTTATTGGGGATAAAAACTGTTCTCAGCCATTATTGGCAAGTGTTATCAGCAGAGACTTTATGGGCTATGAAAACTGTTCTCAGCCATTATTGGCAAGGGTTATCAGCAGAGACTTTATGGGCTATAAAAACTGTTCTCAGCCATTATTGGCAAGTGTTATCAGCAGAGACTTTATGGGGGATAAAAACTGTTCTCAGCCATTATTGGCAAGTGTTATCAGCAGAGACTTTATGGGCTATGAAAACTGTTCTCAGCCATTATTGGCAAGGGTTATCAGCAGAGACTTTATGGGCTGGGATACAAACTGTTCTCAGCCATTATGGCAAGTGTTATCAGCAGAGACTTTATGGGCTATAAAAACTGTTATCAGCCATTATTGGCAAGTGTTATCAATGGGCTATAAAAACTGTTCTCAGCCATTATTGGCAAGTGTTATCAGCAGAGACTTTATGGGCTATAAAAACTGTTCTCAGCCATTATTGGCAAGTGTTATCAATGGGCTATAAAAGCTGTTCTCAGCCATTATTGGCAAGTGTTATCAGCAGAGACTTTATGGGCTATAAAAACTGTTCTCAGCCATTATTCAAGGGTTATCAGCAGAGACTTTATGGGCTATAAAAACTGTTCTCAGCCATTATTGGCAAGTGTTATTAGCAGAGACTTTATGGGCTATACAAACTGTTCTCAGCCATTATTGGCAAGTGTTATCAGCAGAGACTTTATGGGCTATAAAAACTGTTCTCAGCCATTATTGGCAAGTGTTATCAGCAGAGACTTTATGGGCTATAAAAACTGTTCTCAGCCATTATTGGCAAGTGTTATCAGCAGAGACTTTATGGGCTATACAAACTGTTCTCAGCCATTATTGGCAAGGGTTATCAGCAGAGACTTTATGGGCTATAAAAACTGTTCTCAGCCATTATTGGCAAGTGTTATCAGCAGAGACTTTATGGGCTATAAAAACTGTTATCAGCCATTATTGGCAAGTGTTATCAATGGGCTATAAAAACTGTTCTCAGCCATTATTGGCAAGTGTTATCAGCAGAGACCTTATGGGCTATAAAAACTGTTCTCAGCCATTATTGGCAAGTGTTATCAGCAGAGACTTTATGGGCTATAAAAAGTGTTCTCAGCCATTATTGGCAAGTGTTATCAATGGGCTATAAAAGCTGTTCTCAGCCATTATTGGCAAGTGTTATCAGCAGAGACTTTATGGGCTATAAAAACTGTTCTCAGCCATTATTGGCAAGTGTTATCAGCAGAGACTTTATGGGGGATAAAAACTGTTCTCAGCCATTATTGGCAAGTGTTATCAGCGGAGACATTATGGGCTATAAAAAACTGTTCTCAGCCATTATTGGCAAGTGTTATCAGCAGAGACTTTATGGGCTATACAAACTGTTCTCACCTTATTGGCAAGTGTTATCAGCAGAGACTTTATGGGCTATACAAACTGTTCTCAGCCATTATTGGCAAGTGTTATCAGCAGAGACTTTATGGGCTATAAAAACTGTTCTCAGCCATTATTGGCAAGTGTTATCAGCAGAGACTTTATGGGGGATAAAAACTGTTCTCAGCCATTATTGGCAAGTGTTATCAGCAGAGACTTTATGGCTATGAAAACTGTTCTCAGCCATTATTGGCAAGGGTTTATCAGCAGAGACTTTATGGGCTATAAAAACTGTTCTCACCATTATTAGGCAAGTGTTATCAGCAGACTTTATGGCTATAAAAACTGTTCTCAGCCATTATTGGCAAGTGTTAGTCAATGGGCTATAAAAGCTGTTCTCACCATTATTGGCAAGTGTTATCAGCAGAGACTTTATGGGCTATAAAAACTGTTCTCAGCCATTATTGGCAATGTTATCAGCAGAGACATACTGGGTATAAAAAACTGATTCTCAAGCCATTATTGGCAAGTGTTATCAATGGGCTATACAAACTGTTCTCAGCCATTATTGGCAAGTGTTATCAGCAGAGACTTTATGGGCTATAAAAACTGTTCTCAGCCATTATTGGCAAGTGTTATCAGCAGAGACTTTATGGGCTATTCAAACTGTTCTCAGCCATTATTGGCAAGTGTTATCAATGGGCTATAAAAACTGTTCTCAGCCATTATTGGCAAGTGTTATCAGCAGAGACTTTATGGGCTATAAAAACTGTTCTCAGCCATTATCATGATTATTCCTGCAATTCTAGCTAAAACCAACGAGCTGTCCAAGAGAATGTTTCCCGAGTGTTATTGTACAAAGGTTCAGTTGTGGAGCCACAAAAGGTTCTTACCTTATTCATTTTGGACTGGGATCATATTTCAGTCTGTGATTGTCAGCATTGTAGTGACCAGAACAAAAAAATACAAGTAGCCAATTACTAATTTAACTTTTCCATCATGGTTGTTAATCATCTTAATGCTTCTCTATTTATTAACCGAATTGCTTATACATGTACCTCTGTAACAACACCATGTTCAGTATTTTCTTCAATAAAAAATTATACATGTATACTAACTAACCGGTCATAATAGACATAGCTCCAGTTAAGGTGCGTAATTTGACTAACTTGGGGTGAAATTTTATTATTTCTTCATCAAAAATGGCAAGTTGTGAGTCCTTTAGAATCGTCTCATTGAGACGATTCTAAAGGACTCCCAACTTGCCATTTTTGATGGAGAAATAAGAAATTTACCTCCAAATTACGCACCTTAACTGGAGCTATGATAGAAGAATAAAAATAAAAATTGCATAAACGTAACTGTATTTTTATTGTTATCGTAGTCCTTCTTTTGCTGAGAAAATCAGTTCAGTTCCGTGGTTATATTTTAGGGCGGGAATTGGCTCTAGGACCGTCCATGCCCGTATGCTGAGAAAATGAAATGACTTGGGTTTATAACTTTAAAGGCAACTAAAGTGTAATTGATACCTGACACGTTTTAAATATCCTCAGCTTGATACATTTGTTAAGTAAAACAATGTATACATACCATACTATTTGTTTCTGTAAGTACATGTATGTTTACCAATGAAAATGTTGTTACATGTGCTAAACAAACATGAGACACAGGGTTCATGTTTGAGGGCGACATGGGCCAAGTGGTCGCTTTTTTTCTGGCCAATTCGCCTTATTTTTCCCGAAGGGGGAAGTCAAGTCACCCTGGAATTTTCTATTTTTTTTTTTTTTTTTTTTTTTTTTTTTTTTTTTTTTTTTTTTTTTTTTTTTTTTTTTTTTTTTTTTACTATGAATTTCAGACCCTAGGGGCGAGTGCATGTCATAAATGCGCTAATCCCACCAAATAGGCGTGTAAAATTGGATCGCATCGATTGTTTCATGACCCCTGGTGTGTACACATAGAGTTTACAGTTGCGCGATAACCGTAAGAGAAATGTTCAGTGAAATTATGATTTTTATCACTTCTCCCTAATTTTGCCTCACTTCTCCCTATTTTGCCAGGAGGGAGAAGTCACTTCTCCCTAAATTTTTGGCCTAGCTTGAACCCTGACTGACATGAGACATGAGATAGTATCACACAGTGCTCCAGATAAGGAATTAGTAATTGGGTATTGTTACTCCATCATTTCTTAAGCGATTGGGTATTTCAAAATTTTAATTGGGTAAAATAAAATCACACTACTGTTTACACATCAACAGACATCAATTATTGAATAGGTTGCTTCGAAACGAAAACAAGTCTTGGCATTTCATTAGAATTGTCTCCTTGGAGACAATTCTAATGAAATACCAAGATGTGTTTTCTTAGAAATAAGAAAAATATGCTATATTTGTGGTCTGTTTATTGTTTTCTGTAGCATGATAAAGGTACCATAAAATTTGTATTGCTTTTTGATACTCGCTACTTCTGCTTTCAATTGGGTTTTTGGCAATTTTAATTGGGTATTTAAGAAAATACGCAGCTTATCTGGAGCCCTGATCACATGTTATACTTCACATGTAGCCAGCGATTGTGTATAGTCTACAGACGATAACTTGCAACTTGTTTACAAATAAACAAAACACAGAATAGGTGAGACGGGTAAATATATAAATGACAGACGATAATGAGTTGCTGGAGGTCAATACATGAGTCCAAATATAGGTAGACCAGGTGTATTATCATATCATAGCCTTGTTTTCGTGTATACTAACTACATGATAAAGTGCACGTACATGCATGTCAATATAATAGTGTATCTTGGTGCGCAAAATAGACATGTAGTGTGGCTCAGTGGTATCGAAGTGGGAGAATATCCGTCAGTTTGCAGAACTTTTGTTTATTTTATCTGGTCGTGAGTTCGAACCTCACAAAACGATTGCTTTTGTCGATATGATTCTGTTCTTTTTATGACTGCTTGCTGGAGAAGGGAATAAGTGAAACAGTGAGGGTTATCACTATTGCCTTATGTTGATAGGCCGTTAAACACTAATTATCAAACAAACAAACTATTGCCATATGACCTCAATGCGAGAACATACTCCAGATTCTTCATGTACACACATATGAAATGTGCATTTAGTTATTAACTTTCTTCAAAGTGAGACTAATCTTATTTTTTCATACATATAGATATATTTTTAATTTCTTATAATTTATTATATATTTCTTTTTTATATGTGTATCTCTTACAAATTACATTAACTAAGCATGATATAGTTTACATGTGGAAAGTTAGTCTCACTTTGAAGAAAAATAATTACTAAATCTACATTTCACTTGTGTCCATCATTTGATAATTCCAGCACAAAAATATTTACACAATTCCCTAACATTTGATTGGTCCGTAGCAAGTCTCTGTCCAAAATTTATATCCCAGTAAACTCCCATGCCGAACTACTTTCCGTAACCGTCAGGCTCAGTTAAAATAATTCTTAATAAAACTGAAAATAAACACATTTTCTTGATGAATTTATTTAAAATGCTGGAATTATAAGGAATGAATGGCCTTTTTGTGGAATTTATCGGGGATATAAACTTGGAAAAGTCGCGGGAATACTGGACGAGGCCTTCTGGCCTTCGTCCAGTATTCCCGTGACTTTTCCAAGTTTATACCCCGATAAATTGCACAAAAATGCCGTTCATTCCTATAACATGCCTGCATTACGTGAAGAACCTGGGAGTGTTTGACCGGCGATCATGTCACATTGACTGAGGTCATATAGCAATCGTGATAACCCTTGCTATTTCACTTACTTCCTTCTCCAGAAACCAATCATAACAAGAACACAATATCAACAAAAGTAATGTGTTACGCGAGGTTCGAACTCTGGTCTAGATAGATTGAACAAAAGTTCTGTACTATTGTGGATATTCTCCCGCTTCGATACCACTTAGCCACATTGCATGACTCTGTTAGCGCTGATTTACACTATTATGGTGGCATGCATGCACGTGCACTTCATCGTGTATTTAATACAGAGCTTAAGATAAGCTGCGTATTTGCTTAAATACCCAATTAAAATTGCCTAAAACCCAATTGAAATCAGAAGTATCGATTATCAAAAAGCAATAAAAAAAGTTGTGGTACCTTTATCATGCTGCAGAAAACAATAAACAGACCACAAATATAGCATATTTTTTATTATTTTCCATGAAAACACATCTTGGTATTTCATTAGAATTGTCTCCAAGGAGACAATTCTAATGAAATGCCAAGACATTTTTTCATTTCGAAGCAAACTATTAAATGAGCCGCTTCACGAGAAAACCTGTCTTCGGGAAATTGTTGGTCAATATGACATTTTGTTACTATGACAATGGTATTTGTATGATGAATTGAATGCTTTTTATTTGATCATGATATCTGCAATATTCATTAAGATATTATAGTTTATACAACACAACTATGCAGGTCGTTTGAGCAAAAGAGACGTCACGTAAAAGCGACGTCATGCGACATGAGCCGCGTCGTGAGAAAACATGTCTTCGGTAAATGTTTGGTCAAATTGACATTTTGTTACTATGACAATGGTATTTGTCTTATGAATTGAATGCTTTTTATATGATCATGATATCTGCAATATTCATTAAGATATTACATTTTATACAACACCAATATTCAGGTCGTTTGAGCAAATGTGACGTCACGTAAAAGCGACGTCAAACGACGTTAAAACGACGTTACAGTAACTACGTATCTACCGGTACACATAGAAAACATTTACAACAGTTTGCAAGTTGACAAACAAGAAGCATGTTTGGCATTGAATAATGAATGTATAGACGGATGAGCTTGAGTCCTTTAGTAATACATGAAAATGAAAAGCGACAAAGACAAACCGGCAAGTTCATGTATCAGCAGGTGTAAACGTGCGCGGGTACGGCGGAATCGGTATGCTGATTTCTTCTTTTTGACGTCCTGTTTACTGATCGTTTTAATAGTTGTTCTAATGCACCCTATAAATATCACGCAATCTGATTGGCTGATGGTCATACATTACAGGTATATCATTGTTGATGAACGGTCGCAAATTATTTCAATATGTATTCCTACGCCAATACTAAGTTTGAGGTCAGTCAATTTACTCTGCCACATAATGACCGACCAAAACATGGGGTAACTCACATAAAATGTCCCAAGTGGTATTCTGGTATTATTGTGAAAGACACAGCTGGCTTGCATATGAAACATCCTGGTCCGAAACGTCCTGGTGACCTGGTCCGAAAGTTGCATGGTGCGAAGCGTACGGCGAAAAAAAAATACAAATATCTCACCGTTGATCACGTTTCATATGTTTTGGCAGTAATAGATCGTTCACACAAAGAGAAAGTATGTATTCTGTGTAATCTTGCATCTCAAATGGTAGTATATCATGATTAGACGAGTTATCACAATATGTATCGACATCAGGGAAGTTTGACAGGTGGCCGCCATTGAAATATTGTTGCACTGGAGTGACATTAAATGCACAAAGTAGTAATTAAGGCAATTATAATTCTAACGACGAGTTTATTGCTTTTATTATCGAAAAATAATGAAATCAGCAACATAAACATACATATATACATTCATGCAATAATCGCTAATATCTTGTAATTGTGTTGGAACTATTTTCTTCGTAGAAAATATTATTTGTGAGATCCGTCCGGTATGACCTGCTCAACCAGCTTGCAATCCGGTACGATTTTCCAACGAGACTCGATAAAGTTTGCTAAACAGTAAAGGAGTGCATTAGAAGTAGTATATAGGGAGTCAAAATGATACCACCTACGGTGGTATCATTTTCACCCCTCTACACTACCACCACCACCCCCGAAAAATTGGTTAACGAGGAAATTGTCCCCCACCACCCCCGAAAAATCCAAAGATTGGTGTCATAAATACATCATGTTATTTTCACGACCAATTGAACAGATAAAACTATACTAATAAAAAGGATTTATTTTTGTCTCGTCATAAATACCTCATATTTATTTTTCAACACGGCGTTTTCCTCCTCCACTATAGCTAATTTATTCCGTAGATCAGCAACTAATTCTACCAACTCTAGTCTACCACGTTCACCTGTAGCCACCTGACAGCGTAGTTGCTTATGTCTACAAAGAGTTTGGGCATTAACGAATTTACAAGGGCATCTGGAGCATTGAAATTGTGGGGGGACACAAGGAAACTTTCTACGTCTCGCTAGATGCCTTCGTAGATAGTCTTTATGCGTAAACGTCTTACAACAAGTCTCACACTCCATTATATATGTATATGTATATGTTTATATTCAATTGGTCGTGAAAAAAATATAATGTTTTCACGACCAATTGAACAGATAAATTTCATAGGTTATACAAAAGTATATTACAGAAAATATGATAACGCCAGAAACTAGAACAGAAATAGAAAGTTTGAGAAGAGAAGCCGAATCTCTAGGGATTACTTATAGTACACGGTTGAGAGTTAGGGGGTTGACAAAGCTGATAAATACCACAAAGAATGAGGCGTTTATGAAGCGGTTTACCCGCGCCTATTAAAGAGGGGCATTTAAAAACCTCTCACTAGCGGAGGAAGTTGGTAACAGAATTCAAAAAGAAAGTATTGCGGAGCTAAGGGCTAGTGTAATTAATTCTAAAGAATTACCTTCAAGCACCAATAATTTGTCTCAAATTAGACACACAGGTGGCCCAATACAAAATAATAAGAAAAAATCTCTCGTTCGCGCGATAGTGGAAAAAGGTGAAGAAATATTGGGGGCTCACGATGAAACATTGGAAAAGGTAGAAAATGGAAGACGGGAAGTTACATTATCCTTTCGTAAAAACATTAACATTAACGAGTCTGAACGCATGTCCGAGAAACTCGCTCCGTATCTAACAACCAATTTTTATTTGAGATATTCATATTCTTACAAGCTAGAACATATGGAGGAAATTAAAAATGGAAAACCTGTAACTATAATAATGCACAAAAATCTCAGTGGTAGCGAACCACTATCATCAATGAAAACCGTTAAAAAATGGCTGTCAGATAAGGAGCAAACACGAATAATGCCCGCTAAAATAGGCAGACCGAATACAAAGTGGAAGTTTGTAAGATGGGTAGAGGTTTTCATAAAGCTAATACAGGGTAGTAGGGGAATAGATTTGGGACTACAATCCAAAGAAGCGGCAGAAGGAGAACTTCCAGAATGGCTGAAGAATAAAAAAGGTATGTATTCTTTAGATAAGTATAATGACGACCTTTGTCTGTTCAGGTGTCTAGCTATGCATATGACAGATAAAAGACCCGACAGATGTACAGAAAAGGTGAAAGAAAGAACTTAGTAAGCAATATTTTGGTAGTAATGTGGTTTCACCAATTCCTTTTTCAGATCTGAAAAAGGTTGAAGAGTTTTTTTAAAATCGGTATAGAAGTATATCAACCCACCGAATGTAATGTATGGTGGTTGAAAAAGGTACCAGCGCACTATAAGGCAATAGGTAATAAACCAATGACAATAGGACTGTTTAATAATCACGCATTTCTGATAAAAAACCTTAAAAAACCTATCTAAAATTTACGCCTGCGATAATTGCAAGCAGAAATTCACGAAAGCGAGTAATATGAAGAGACACGGACCAAATGTATGAAAGGTGAGACTAAAAGTAATATGTGATGGTAATTATTTAGAGAGCGCGCGTTCGTCGTTCGAGAAAGCGTTCTACCCAAAAAGTTCTAACAGTTATGGGGCGATCGATTGGATGTACTCTGTGGAAAAGCGCGAGGGAATTCACATTCACCACGAACAGTGTGGACACGGGGTGAAAGATGGGTTTTAGGAGCTCCAGTAGATGGATACTGTACGGAAACCAATACCGTATATCAATATCACGGCTGTTTTACTGGCACGGGTGTGTGAGATTCATGCAAAGCATAGAAAAGAAGAACGCGCATCCACTATGAGAAGAGATACATTTATTAGAAGAAGCAAAGAATTCAACCTAGTAGTTATGTGGGAATGCGAATTTCAAAGAACGGGTAAAGACATAAAGATCGGTTGCGACACTACTCTTTATCCATATCAGATAGTATACGATTTTCATCAGGCATATCTCAACCCAGAATTTGAAACTCTTGGTAATAATCTAGAGTACGAAGCCGAGCACGTTCCGGTAAGCGTTAGTATAGGAGATAATTTCTCAGGAACAGTAACTCATATTTGTGATAAAGATCCCGCAAAACTTATAGAAAAATTTGTAGAAGATTTGAAAGTCAGGGGAAAAGCTATAAGAGAAGAAGTGTGGTCAAGATATAGGTTTAATACAGAACATTTACGTAAAAACCAAATCGCCAAGATCGAACAGTGGATAGAGCAAGTACCGGTAAAAGGTTTTAACAGCAGTAAGTACGATATAAACTTAATAAAGAAATACCTAGTAGGCGAACTGGCATCAACAACAAAGAAAGTAATGGTCGGAAAACGTGCAAACGCAACAATATTTCTATTTACTCCAGAGTTTAGATTTCTTGATGTAATACTTTATCTAGGACCTGGTGTAAGTTATGATAGTTGGATAAAAGCCTACGAATGCAAAGGACAGAAATCTTTCTTTCCTTATGAGTGGTTCGATTCTCCAGACAAACTGGATTACCCAGGACTACCGGATATAGAGAATTGGTATTCCAAACTATCTGGGAAAATGTTAATAGATGAAACAGAATTAAATAAATGTCGTAGAATTTTCGAAGAAAATAATATGAAAACTTTCAGAGATTGGTTGAAATATTATAGCGATTTAGATGTAGCACCGTTCCTAGAAGCGGTGGAAAAAATGTGTGAATTTTATAAACACAGAGGTGTGGATATTTTCAAAGATGCGGTAACACTACCTAGAGTAGCTATGCAATATTTATTGAGAGGAACCATTAAAGAACAAAAATCTATACCGGAGGATGCTCTAAAGGCACCAAAAGAAGAAACATACGAAATGATGAAGGACGCTCTAGTTGGCGGTCCATCAATAGTATTGACACGATATGCAGAAGCTGGTGTTTCAAATATTAGAGTGGGTTCCAAACCTTGCAAGGCTGTTTTGGGGTACGATGCAAACGCGTTATATTTATCTACGTTAAATAAAGAGATGCCGTGTGGGAGAGAAACTATACACCATATAGATACCCCACATAACCCTAAATTTATTAAAAAGTTTTGTAAAAGAGTTTTATCTGGAGACTGGTTTGGGTTTGCGGAGGTGGATATAGAGAAGTTCCCACACAACTTAAAAGATAAGTTTTCTGAAATGTCCCCAATATTTATAAACAGAGAAGTAGGTTGATGAAGTTCCCACACACATGTTAAAATAAAATATTTAAAAGATGCTGGCCGAACAAGAGGAGATGGAAAAAAATTGGTGGGATCTATGACCGCCACTAAAGTATTGCTGTACGCGCCACTGTTGAAATGCTATTTAAAACACGGCCTAGAAATAACTGGAGTTCATCGTGTTATAGATTATATTAGCGGAAAACCATTCGAATGGTTCGCAAAAGAAGTTACAGCCCGCAAGACGAACAGGCAATGTAGAACCAAATAAGAAACCAGTAGCCGACATAATGAAATTATTAGGAAACTCGTGTTGTGGAAAAATGATAGAGGCAACAGAGAGACATTTAAATACGACATATACACAAAACGAAACCTGTGTTGACAAAGCATTATAAGATCTGCATTCTTTGTCGATTTGGAAGAGATAGGAGATGCGTACGAAATATCTTCAAGAAAACCCAGGTGTGCGGTAAAGAGACCATTCCATTGTGGAATAGCGGTTTATCAACTAGCTAAATTGAGAATGTTGGAATTTTACTACAAATTTCTAGATAAATACGTAAAAAAGAGAGACTTTGAATTAATACAGATGGATTACAGATAGTATGTATATAGGAGTTAGTGGAAAAAACGATAGAGGAATTGATTAGACCTAACTTACTAGACGGGTTTGAAAAAGAAAAAAAGAAATGGTTGGCTTGGGATAAATGGAGCGAAAGAGAGCCCGGACTTTTCAAAAATGGAATTTAGCGGAGATAGGGACGATAGCGTTATCTAGTAAGTGTTATTTTGTAGAAAAATTTAATTCTATTAATAAAAACTCTGCGAAAGAATGTCAAGAGAACTAACAATTTAAATTGGGATAGATATAAACGAGTACTAAGTAATGAAACTACAGAAGATGGAAAACACATTATAGATGTAGCACAAAATAGAGGATTTAAAATGAAAGACGGCGTTATGAAAACGTACTGTCAACAAAAATTAGGACTCTCGGCATACTACGATAAAAGACGCGTGTTACCAGACGGAATACATACAGAACCGATTTAATTAATAATTTTGAAAATTAGCAATCTAAAGACTCTGACGATCCGGGGGTAGCTGGGTGTCAGAAGGCACCATAAGAGTTCTTCGCGAACAAAACCTCGAGATGGCCCATCATCCAAATAGTAGAGCACGGGCTCATCGGGTTTGGTAATAGATCGATCTAGATGATATACATTGAGAGACCACACGGTCGCGCGGCGGCTGCCACATTCGAGCTCTCCCGGTTGATAGAGGTACCAGACGTCAATATCCGATGGAAGCCGTTGCTCCTCTAAACCAACGGGTCGCCCGCGCGAGACGGCAGAGGGCTTGCTCGTCACCCTTTTAAACTTGATAGCATCTACAGGCTTCTTACCTATCAATCTGGTCACCTCTCCGTTCAGTGCGGAGTTCAAGGCGGGCAGTCTGGCCACCCACTCGGTTGATCGCAAATGAGGGTCTACAGGTTCTTTAGCGTATTGGTGTCCGAACAGTCTCTCAGCCAGGGTTCGATTGAAGCGCTCCACGATCCCCTGGTCCCGGTGGATGTTGACGCGGCCGCGTCTGATAGAAACGTCGTGCTTAGACAATAGATGAGAGACCGCGCCCATGAACTCGCGGCCGGGATCGACCTGGAGAAGATTCGGCCATTTGAGAGGACTATTCGGGAGAGAGCCTCGGCCACCTCCTTAGACTCTTTAGTGGCCAACGGCTCAGCCCCCTTATAACGACTCGCTACGTCAACGATTGTCAGTGCGTACTTGTACGTCTTGTGACCGACGCGATCGTGAGGGAGAAACAGGAGACCGCTTGGTGAACTTGGTTCGGTACCGGCACGTCGAATTTCGGGCGCGGAATATTGTGAGGCGTGGGTAAATAGATCTGCCAGATGGCCTGCTTCTTGAGCCATTCCTTGACAGCGTTTTCTGAAACCTTGGTCGCCGCCGCGAGGTTCTTGATGGCCGCGAGTCCCTTCCAGTACCCGCGGGGGCTATAGTACGTGTTCGCTAGCTTGCGCGCTAGGCGAACCGATAGTTTGGTATTAAGTTTGCGCGTGTTCATTGTATGCGAAGTATTCTAATATATCGGACAATCTCCAACATGCCCTTCGCCAGTTCGTCCGGTAACTGCGTCGTTAATAATAAACCTTTGTTGGAAGTACAATTCCAATCGCGATTGGTTAAGTTCTTAAGGAAACTCGGAGGAATCTAATTCATCCCTCAACTCCCAATCGAGATTGGATGAAGGAGTCCAATCCCCAGTATTGGTGGAGGATTCTAACATCCGCTTTGCGAAAAGGGGGTGGCCGCTTTTTCATCCTCGCGCCACGTCTCGAGAGAATCTCGGGCCAGACGAATCATACTCTTTGCACCAGCTATACGATGTTTTTGGGCAGTGTAGCCTACATCGATCATAGCGTCATAAAGTTCGTCAACTAACATCGTTCTATATATATATATAAAAAAAAATAAAATTAATTAATTGTAAAAAATAAAAATTAAAATCTAAATTGGATATAGTAGCCGACGAGACCCACCACACCCATTCCCACAACGATGAACGCGATCTCGCGGTCTTTTTGGGCCTCTGACGGTACATAGAAATCTGAAAGTTGGGGCTCGGGATCCATTGGATCGAGACTTTTGTGCGGATATGCCAGCGCGTACTCGCGGTTGGCTTCTTCAACGTTCTGAAAAGTTTGCGCGGCGTGATTTTCGCGGCGAAGCTCTTCATTGACCCAGTCCTGATGGGCGGTTCGTTTTTTCGACCACGCTTCCTTTGCGCTATTGAGTTGTTCTACAGCTAAATCGTGACGCTTACGCGCCTCATCCACGTTCGAGCTTTTCATTTTAGAGAATATAAAGTTGCTACCGCTGAACGCCAATGCATTTACAAGCGCACCACCTACTATTACTGCGATTGAAGCCATTTATTTCCTATATTAACTGGTAGAATTCCAGCTTTAACTAGATAATCTCGGGTCCAAACTGCGGCCGCTACATCTAAGGTCGCGAGCCCTACGTCTCTCACAGTAAAGTCCAATTTGGGAGCGGTTCCTCCTAGGGCCATCTTTGATAGTCGAGCATACCCGATACTGAAACCCGATATCACCACGGCGTGATAAAGCGCATTCACTAACATTTTACCATCTTGTTCAGCCATTATAATTATTGCATATAAAAGGGGTCGCGATCAATGTTTAAATGGGGCGCATTCAATCGCGATTGGTGTTTCGTAACTTTCTTCTGTACACTGGCTGGTTGTTTTTTCGGGTATTTCCACACGCACAGGGCACCAACAACTGCCAGACCACCACCAACAACCCAACTCCAATTCACGAATTTGGGTTCAATCGGATTCGCCCAACTCCAACGGCAGTTGGTATTGGGTGTCGAGTGTGCTTCCAATTCGTGAATTTGGGGTGTTGTTGTACTCAACTCTGTCTTCAGATGTTTTGCTTTCTCCGTCCCCATCAATTCATGAATTGGCTGCAACCCCAATCTCGATTGGAGTTTAGCCTCTCAAAGCTCGGCGAGTATTTTATCTTGTTTAACTTTTCGGGTGGCAGCCGCCGCCCGCCCAGCTGCCTGTCTTTTGGGATTTTTTATATGCGGTATGTCATCCAGTGGCGGAGTAACACTCGGGTTTGATTGGGTTGGAGCAATCGGGTTCAACTCCGTCACTCTCGCTGGTGTGTCTTGTGTCATCATTTTCAAAATTAGGGCTTATAGTTCGTGTGCATATATGTCCAAATTGACAGTGTTTACCCGTGGTCAACGCGGTTGTCAGCGGAGCTAAGTACATTCCAAACTTGTGATAAATTGAGCAGCAGGCTGTTCTAAGAGTGTGACCTATAAAAGGGTCAGTCTCTAGATCATCAATCAACCCCGCGGTGTTTGGTATAGGGAGAAGTATACTAACGGCGGTTGCGTACAAATGAATAGCCGCCGATCCGAGAGTTTTTGTCATCTCCGCACCTAACCTAGATTTGTATCGCTCATACATTTTATCGATCTCTGCATCTGACATCCTATCCACCTGAAAAACTGAGAGACGCCTACCGAGATAATGCTCCGATTGTCCCCCAGCAACCAGCGCAGCTAGCCGCTCTCGTCGCGCCGCATTTTCATTTTCATTCGGAGTCGTTGCACTCAACCCAATACCAACCCCCGATTCCGATTGCTCTGTCGGATCATTATTGTTGGCAGTCGGAGTTGAGGTTTCTTCTATTAGCTGATCGAGAAGTTCGTCGCAGTTCATTTTTCTTAAAATTAATTTAACTATTCTAACAACTCTCATCACTTTAACATATTGCCAAGCGCACCACTCGATACTTATGATCACCATTATGCTCGCAACAAAGCTCGCAGCGGAGCACCAAATTGTTAACATTGTTAACCATTGTTCAGCATTTGTTCAACATTTGTTAAGCATTTGTTCAGCATTGTTCAGCATTTGTTCAGCATTGTTCAGCAATTGCTAAATTAATTGTTAAGCATTTACTTGGCAGTTACTAATTTTCTTAAAATTAAGCGTTAAGTAATTTCTTAATTTTTTTTAAAAAAAATTTATTAATTAATTGATAACTTCGTAAGCAGTTGGTTGATCAGTCTTTAGCAAAAGCTTGGCGTGCTTAGTTTCCGAAAGCATCTGTCGAACCTCCAGGCGCTCCTCGCGCGTTGGGATAACGTCATTCTCTCGAAGACAGTCATCGAATGAGTCTCGGTCCTTGCAGTGAAAGAGGGCGACCCATTTCATTTGCTCGCGCAGATCCTTGAGGACGGCGTTGTACTTTTGAGTGGATATCCATACGCTTTGCCTAGCATGGCGGCCAGAAAATGCGAGCTCGGAGAGCATGTCCTTCTTTTTGGTCATCGCCGCCTTGGCTGAGCAATCATCAATCACGTATAGGGTGGGCTCACTCTGGAATTTTTGGTATAAACCACGCAGCCAATCGTGAAGCCTATCACCGGGGTCAATAACGTATACCTCAGGGTCGGTCCATATCCACGGGCGCCGCTGATAAGTATCGTTGTGCCGCGCAGTGGGACACAGGATCACAATATGACGAAAGGCATCGCGGTAGGAGCCCTCGAGCAAGTCTAAGATGAAAACCGTTTTTCCACATCCTGTCTGCCCACATATTATGGCAGAGTGAGCATCTCCAATCGTGAATTGGTATTGATTGCTAATTAATTCTTTAGAATTATTAAATAAATCGTTAGATGATTTTTTTATTAAATCAGTAGATCGCTGAGACGTATCGACCATCTTCGATGTTGAGTTGTGCGTCCGTAATTATATATAAGTACACGTTCAATGCGCCATTTCCATCCGCCTCTTTGGTTATCTGGATTGTCACACCCTCACTAGCGTTCTCAACTTGGCGTCCGCTGCCGTGTATTTGGTCGTCGTCGCTGGCTCGCATGTCTAGCCAGAACGCGTATTTGGTATTCAGGAACTCTGCGAGGGAAACGGCCGAGAGATGCAGGTCTTTGGCAACTGCTGCAACCTCCGGAGAGCGCTTAGAGCCGGCAGCAAACTGCTTTCTTACTTCGTCCCACTGCTGGTGCGCGCGAAGACCCGCGCTGTAGCGTTGATTGGGTACTCCCTCGATCGTCACCTCTACCTTCGTGATTTTGGGGTTATAGAATTTGTCGGTTTTTCGAGCACCGAGCGCGAACCGAGCATCCTCGAACAACATCAGTATACCTTTCATCGACCGGGGCGGGCGGGGACGTTGACATTAATATTCCACAATGTGTCGCTTTGTCTTTCTTCATCTTGCGGTGGCGAAGAACTCGGTCGTAAAGTATGGCAACGCGCCCGGCGTACTGGGTTCTGATCAATCGCGCGAGTTCGGGCATCGTGACCATGTCGTACTCCAGCGAAACATTGTCGATCGTATACGTCGATAACATGTCGGTGGTTACGAGAACTCGGCCGTAGTCGTTGAACGTTAGTTCGTATTCGAGGCGGTCAGCCAAAGCACTCTGATAGTAGGGCATGTGGCTCTCCAGCAACTCAAAGTCGAGCGGGATGTAGAAGCGGTTGCCGTAAGCGCCCGCGACCGCGTTGTCACTCGCGTTGTTATCTACCTTGTTAGCAGCCCCGATTCTAAGTTTGGTTACGTTCTTATTTTTGCTGGTGTCAATACCCTGATAGACAGCGTTTTCGCGCTCTTGTGCCGTCTTCCACAGGTCCTGATAGCAATGGTAGACGTCGCTGTCGTCGATCGACATCACCTCATTACCAGAAATCTTTATCGTAGTCTTCTTGACTATGCGCGACCCAGGTTCTGAACGACGGTTCGGTCCGCGTCCGTCGACGTTAGCGAAATAGTGAAAGCGAGGCGAACAGTCCCCGGCACAATGACGTCGTGAGTTCCGAGGTTGGGGAAGCGGACCAAGAGCTGCTGGTTCTGGTCGATCGTCGATGGGTTATTCGTAATAACGACACTCTGTCTCACGCCTTTTGCCCCGAGGGGCTCACGCAGTCTGCGGTATGGATTTAGTTTGCGACCGTATTGACTCGAAGACATAATTAATAATTTTTTCAAAAATTATTGAAACTATTAAACCCGTATGGTTTTGTCTTTAATACATAATTAATATGGCTGATTACGATGTTGAAATGGATGAAATCGGCAGAGACAATTACCTCGATGGTGATGATGATAATTTCGAGGATTCCCTCGAGACACCCACCATAGAGACTCCAGTTCCAATCCAATCACAATTGGGTGGATTAGGTGGCGCTACCACTAGTCAAAGTCAGGAATTACTTGAGGGAGCTGTAAACGACTACTACAACAATTTTGCAGCAGAAAAAGGTCTGGTCCCCTCTGTCGGTCGCGACTACTCCAAGTTCAAATTTGATCTGAACGGTAGATTGCGACTAAGAGCAGCACTAAATCTCCCATTAGTCAACGGGAGGACCGGTAAACCCCTAGCAATGAGCACCATTGCCGGAAACCCGGGCGGTGGCCGATTCATAAGGAACGATCTAGGATTCACGGATTGGAAGAGGGGTAAAACAATTATACCGGCCCGCGCTGTAGAGGCCCTACAGTCTACCGACAAAACTATGGCGAAGACGGCCACCGCGATAGAAACGGTCGAGCTCAGCGAGGTCCCTCAAGTAGCCACCGACGCTATTAACACGATGGAGACCACGTTCAGCGTCCAATCACAATTGGGGGAAATACTCAACGAGGACCCACCGTTACCTCTTCGCGAACTCCGT
Source organism: Conchocele bisecta (assembly GCA_029237695.1). Taxonomy (NCBI): domain Eukaryota; kingdom Metazoa; phylum Mollusca; class Bivalvia; order Lucinida; family Thyasiridae; genus Conchocele; species Conchocele bisecta. The sequence continues at coordinate 20,493,070 of CM055273.1, read as the reverse complement.
GGACTCGATAAGGCTCTACAAACGGTCCGGGGCGAACTGGTCCTTAATCTCTCCAAACTCACGGCGCTGGATGAACATATCGCGCTAGAAGAAAGAAAACTGGAGGAAGCCGGTGATGATAGAGAATCTACCGAGCGGATCGCCGAACGACTGCGGTCTTTGCGGGACGAAAGAGAAGCTCCCTTGGAGGCCGCCTCGGCTAACCGTGAGGCTCTCCGCACACAAATAAGTCGGATCCGCGAAACAATATCAAGGGTTCTGCACGAGGACACGACACTCGGTGAGCGTCTTCGCACTCTGTTCAGAGAGCAGGGCGTCACGATAGCAAGCATCCTCGCAGCTGTCGGCATGACTATATCAACCATAGTTCTAGCTTTCACTGGTGGTGCGGCGCCACCACCCGCGCCACCACCAGCACCCGCGCCATCCGGTGGAGCCAAGGAGTGGGTAAAAAAACAACTAAAAGCCCTCGCCAATCTTTTAGCTAAATTAGCTGGAAAGGCGGCTGCCGCACTACCTGGACTGATCGGAAGTATCGTTTCTTACTTGTTATCTATATTATGAAAAACGGTCGGATGGCTCGCCAATAATACTTGGGCTTTAATCGTGGCAATCGCCGGTCTCCTACTATTCTCTGCCATCAATCGAGATTGGAAGTTCCTACAACCAAAGCGCGAGTAGTCCTATCGCCACGAGGGCGACGACGAGCCCTAATTTTTCCTCCTCGTGTGTTGTGCTTCCAATTTCACCCAATTTGCGATTGATTGGTGTCGCGATTGGTCTGTTGACGATTGAATTGGGGGAACTCAATTCGTGAATTGGGGGTGTGGGTGAAACAACGGGTTCAAATGAACTTGATGGGGTGGCCAATTCGTGAATTGGGGGTTTTATGAAATCTTTTTCAATTCCGCGCCTGATCATGTTGGGGGTGCGCTTGATGATATCCGTGTTCACGTTACCGTTGTGGTCGATTTTTTGATTGGCGGTGGCGATTACGATCTGATTATTGTAACCGTCAACCGGTCGTCTCGTAGTATCATATTGCTCGGCGCCATATAAAGACCTATTCCAAATACATAGTCTACTGGGGTGCTGGCATTCTGCAAAACGTCTTGATAATTCTGGATCGCCTTCTCCAGGTCCACCTTAGCTGAGATGGCGTCCTCTACAAGTGCCAAGAATTGTTTTTTGTGCATCAAACGCTGTTCCCGTGCCCAGTATAGAACTGCAAAGTTTGCTTCTGTGCGCCGAGGATGGCCCAGACGTATGTGCGAATGGAGTCATTGACGCGAGTAACCCCGGCCTGCGTGAACCCTATACCCTTATCTAACATAAATGTACCCCACGCGTCCTGAACCTCAGCAGCCTGCTGTATGTAATCGACGTGAGCCCGTTTCGGAGGTAACATTTTACAAGAAAACACGCCACAGTGCCGACCTCCAGACACTTCCGGCCCGAAAGTCATAGTCGCGTGGTCAAAATTCCCGGCGTTCCGACTGACGATGTGGTCACCGGAGTGATCGTGTCTAAAATCAGTCTGCGTCCAATTTCCGGACTGGCCCCGAATGAGAACGTCCCCGAGGCCGGTGCTGGTAGGAAATGCTTTCTGTCTCCAGTCCACGTCTTTTGAAACGCTAAATTCGTTACACAGTCTTTCAAACGCCATACGGTCGTATGCGTTGGAAATGGGATCCCAGGCGTCGTCTTCAGGTAGTGAAATACCTAGTTCTTTGAGAATCCTCCTAATAGTATAATACGCGTGAAAATTGTAGACACTTCGGAGCATGACATTCTTGGATGTCAGATGGTCTTTATGTGAAACTCCACACCCGGCTGTTGCGCACCATACAGCGAAATTTATTTGGTTCTGCCAAAACTGCATCGGTGTTGCTTTCCACCCGTTTACCGCCTCCATCGTATTAATCTTGGGCAGCCTATATTTCTCAAACGTGTTAGGGAAATTGGTGACAAAGCCACTGTCCGGTCTAACCATTACGGTTGGGTGTACAAAAAAAACAAAAAAAACAACAATTGGTCTCATCTCGTGCATGCCATGTTGTTGATCCGGTATGACGTCCGTCTCGTCTGTTTAATGGTAGCAGTCTATGCATATGTGTGTATTTGGCGATGTAATTGCGTAGCTCAAAGGTGCCGGCCTAAAAGATTTCTGCCTAAGAGCTTTGCAATTTCGGAAACCAAATTCACACATAGGCTCACCTTACTTCGCTGGTTTCTCTTAATAGAGGAATTGGCAATGGGGTTCAAGGCGACCCAGACTGTGAGCCAACAGATGCGTGGGCTTAAGAAAGGTCCCAACACGCCAGTGGCTGGGTGCCGGCTAGAAATCTGCCCAGTCACTGGGGGTGTTGTGCACGAGTGTTTGGCGATGTAATTGCGTAGCTCAAAGGTGCCGGCCTAAAAGATTTCTGCCTAAGAGCTTTGCAATTTCGGAAACCAAATTCACACATAGGCTCACCTTACTTCGCTGGTTTCTCTTAATAGAGGAATTGGCAATGGGGTTCAAGGCGACCCAGACTGTGAGCCAACAGATGCGTGGGCTTAAGAAAGGTCCCAACACGCCAGTGGCTGGGTGCCGGCTAGAAATCTGCCCAGTCGCTGGGGGTGTTGTGCACGAGTGGAGGCTTTTGCTATTTTTTGTTCAAAATATCTTTATAAGCGATATCGTAGAAATGTGTATTCGTAAACGAATCGTTGGGTTTTAACAATTTTATATAATACACCTTAGTTTTATATCCGATACGCATTATCAGTCTTAATGTTTGTATTTGCCTCTTGTATATATTTCACTAATTGCCGGTTTATAATATTGTAAATGCAACGTTTTTATCGGAGTGTAATAAATTACGCTGATATTTCATGTATTCGATATCGCCTAGTGTTCTCATTTTATAGAATTTATATATAGGATCATAACCCCCGTAAGCTTCGTAAACTTCTTCAACATAGTCATTAAAAACTTTCAATTCCAATTGAATTGTATTATCCATTTTCTCTAATAATATTGGTAGTTGTTTTTTTTTTTCAATTTCCAATTTCTAATAATAATTTTCCAATTTCTTCGTTAAAAGTGATATCGTAGAAACGCATATCCGTAAACGAATCGTTGATTTTAAACTGTTTTATAAAATTAGTTTGATAATGTTTCTGTAGTGTTTCTCCGATCCTATTTAGTCGCTTCATTACGCAAATTTGATACTTGTACCAGCGACATAATTGCCGGTATAATATTGTAAATGCAACGTTTTTATCGGAGCGTAATAAATTACGCTTATATTTCATGTATTCGATATCGCATAGTGTTCTCATTTTACAGTGTTTTAATGCTGTAGAAACATCGTAAAATTCTTCAACAAAGACATTACAAGATTCCAATTCGTTGCGTATTTTATTATCCATTTTGTTATAATATTTTATTATAACCTATGAAATTTATCTGTTCAATTGGTCGTGAAAATAACATGATGTATTTATGACACCAATCTTTGGATTTTTCGGGGGTGGTGGGGGACAATTTCCTCGTTAACCAATTTTTGATTTTTCGGGGGTGGTGGGGGTAGTGTAGAGGGGTGAAAATGATACCACCGTAGGTGGTATCATTTTGACTCCCTATATAATACTTTAGAAATAAGTTAACTGCATTGTAATTTTTAAATTTGTGGCGTATATCAGAAAATGATAAGTCGGAAAACATGTTTAATCATTTTCTGATATACGCCGCAAATTTCAAAATTACAATACAGTTAACCCTATAATAATTGTAGAAAACCACCTTCATTTGAATGTGACAAGCCTTCCCAATACCAGCGGGACGCGCTAACCACGCGCTACCGGAGCACGATGCTCTCGATCGGTATATTTATATCCACATTCAACTCATGATTACACATGGTACCACTTCCGTTACATCTCAAAAGTCATGGAGAATCGTTCACAAAAATATGATACATTCAATAAGTTCTTCAATAATTTGAAAGAGTTACTGTAATGATCAACACATACCCTGCCGCATACATGCATATATATCCTATAATAATAACTACTAACATTACCATTAACTATGCTAGCTATAAGTATAGGACACTAAATGATATCCGCCTAGCCCGAACAAGCCCGATCGAGGTCTGTATTGCCGTTCCTCAGATCGGTAATAACATATATTTGTAAATATATTAACTGTTTTCTGTCTGTCAAAACATAGTCACATATCTGATAGAAGTGACTCTTAAGATAATATACACATATTATTAAACAGTCTGATCTGAATCCACACAGTTCATCATATTATTATTTTTGTGTAAACATTTATAACCCAATACTATATGTACATACATAACAATACTATTAAATACTATATATACAGTACAACCCCACTAAACCGGACACTCGGAAAAAATGGATGTCTAATTTACATGTTTTTTTGCTGTTATGTACATTGTATCTCTGATTACAATGAGGTTTCATGATTGCAAAACACTAGAATGTGCCATAAAGCACTAACATGTCTGATTTAAAGTGGAACATCCCAAGGTGTCCGAGTTTGGAGAGTTTCCACTGAACGCATACATTTACAAAATAAATACAGTCAATTCGCGTTATGTCGACATTGCTTATATCGATATACCTGCTTATGTCGATGTACGCTCGTGGTCCCGGCCGAACTGCTATATAAACTCATACATTTCATACCTGATATATTGATATCGGAAATGTCGACATTTCGTTTATATCGATGTGGAAAACAAGTCCCGATGGTATAATTCCTACACATTTGTACACTGTTATGTCGATATGCAATTTGAACAGCGGGCGTCGTAAAGTCTGGTCAAACTTGATTGGCACAGGTAAGTTTTTCACACATTCAAAGTGATCAAAACATGCCGCTGGTAACCGTGTTACAATCGCGGAATACTGTCAAAGCCGACCACGCAAGCCGTGATCAACCAATTAACGACAGTGTGACGTGAAATCACAAAATTACTCTTGTTAATTGCCAATTTATTTTCGGGACATGAATCGAGCCATTTAAACGTGTCTGTGGTGAAGCCAACTCAGTCGTCTTGGACAGCGACGCTATGGAAGCATGGCGGACGAAGTTACAAACCATTCTCCAAGACTATAGCCCTGACGACATATACAACGCCGATGAAAGGGCATCTTCTTCCCCGCCATAAATAGACAACATGCAGTACATGGGTCCGAAGTTGTACTGGAACGAGTTTATTGCAAAGTCCGAATCGGTACGTGGGCGTCTTGTATTTTTTTACAAGACACAAATGTACCGATTCGAACATTTCACTATTCGCGCCCCTGTGACACGCCCCTGTGATATGCAGTACAATAACCCGTCAATGTCACGTGACTCACGACTGGTGGTGGTTGCTTGGTCACAAGCAATATGATGCTATTTATAGAATATCTCCACTCGATCACATCACGTGATCGCCGGAAAAAAAAAAAACAATGTTGCAAATTGTTGCGACCAATAAAACATGGAAATAATAACATGTCAACACTAAACACATGCAGTGCGTGTAAGAGTATTTTATTGTGTATTAATTAGAAGAATAAACAATAATAATATTGATACGTTGATAATCTATATTTTACGACAACCGTATGCCGGCACGAAACACAGGAAATTGACACATTCTTATCAGATTATACACGAGTGTTAAATGTACCGAATGTTTGGGGTGAATATTGATATTTTTTTATGTCGAACTACGTTTATGTTGACGTCATTCTCTGTCTCCCATCGATATCGACATAACGCGAGTCGACTGTATCTTTGAATGAGCATAAGAATATACATATAAAATACCCAATTTTACTTCGAACAGACAGCTTATATCTGCAGTCTGTCCACAGTTCAATCGGTTATATCTCTGCAAAAACAATAAATCTGAGTCCACACAGCTTGTCATTATAATATTAACTGCATCAGAATATTTTGCAAATTAATATCGATAGCCTTTTGAATTTGACAATAATTGTATGTATTGTGAGATCCAATAGTGTGAATCCTACCACATCGGACATAGCTACGGTCTGATCGGCTCCACACTGTAGGTCGCTGACTTTGTTATACATGTTTGTTATTTATAGATACAAAATATATATATACATGTATACCGGTATATATAAATAAACGGGTTGTCCACTGACAATTCAAAAAAAAAAAAAATAATATATCAACTTAGGTTTAAACATGTTTACTGATGGGGGGCTGGTTAGTGCCGATGGCCGGTCAGTCCCGAATCCCGCTCTAACATTTGTGCAGACATTTGTTACCGCATTATCAGCTTGGTACATCGCCTTGTGTTTGTTTTGGGAGTGTTACGTAGCATTTTCTCTTTTGGAGAGTCAACTCGCCTTGCATTGAGCGAGTATCGTTCTGAAACAAGCAACTACCGGTGTAAACTTCGAAGTCAGAGTGCAACATGCAAATCTCAGCGGAAATTACGTCAGCTAAGTTCACGACGTCATATCTTGTGACGTCGTTAGACTCCCGAAGACAGGTTTTCTCGCGACGCGACTCATATATGTTGTTACAGTATCTACCGTTACACATAGAGTATACGCCAACATTTACAACAGTTTGCAAGTTGACATAATCGAACTAGAAGCATGTTTGGCATTGAATAATGAATGTAAAGACAGATGAGCTTGAGTCTTTTGGTAACACATGCAGGGATTCCGCTGGCGATCACCACTTTCGCAATTGGCGATAAAAATAAACAATTGGCGATAAAAAATTACAATTTTCAAAAAATAATCTAAAAAAAAAAAAAATTTTGGAAGTATGAACGTGTGTGGGTACGCTGATTCGGTGTGCTGATTTCTTCTTTTTGAAAAAGTGGGTATAAAATACTGTTGGCTCTGAAAGGCAGTGTTCATGTCTGATGACAGGCACCCTTACTGTCATGTGTTACTCACTATGTACACAATCACAATCACTGGAATAGCATGAGAGCAAAAGCCTGCATCGCTTACGTGTTATTATACCCCCCCCCCCCCCCCCCCCGCAACGAAGTTGTGGGGTGGTATACTGGAGTCAGCTTGTCCGTCCGTCCGTCCGTCTTTCCATCTTTCCGTCCGTCACAAAACTTAACAATTGTAAATTTCCTTTTAACTTCTCTTTCCCTTTGCGTAAATCTTTCATATTTTACCCGCCCCTTCTCTGACACTCATACATCATTTTGCAACAAACCGACGACCCCCATTTATGCCAGGGGTCAAGGTCACGGACTTAGAAACTTAGAAAAAAAACGAAAACTTAACAATTGTAAATTTCCTTTTAACTTCTCTTTCCCTTTGCGGAAATCTTTCATATTTTACCCGCCTCTTCTCTGACACTCATACATCATTCTGCAACAAACCTATGACCCCCATTTATGCCAGGGGTCAAGGTCACGGACTTAGAAACTTAGAAAAAAACGAAAACTTAACAATTGTAAATTTCCTTTTAACTTCTCTTTCCCTTTGCGGAAATCTTTCATATTTTACCCGCCCCTTCTCTGACACTCGTACATCATTCTGCAACAAACCTATGACCCCCATTTATGCCAGGGGTCAAGGTCACGGACTTAGAAACTTAGAAAAAAATGAAAACTTAACAATTGTAAATTTCCTTTTAACTTCTCTTTCCCTTTGCGGAAATCTTTCATATTTTACCCACCCCTTCTCTGACACTCATACATCATTCTGCAACAAACCTACGACCCCCATTTATGCCAGGGGTCAAGGTCACGGACTTAGAATGTCTAGTTTGCTTTTTTTCAACTGGAACCACCATCGCACTCTCCATATGTGCTGACATAGTCTTTTATCTGAAAATGATAGTATGCGAGCTGGAATTCATTCTAGGTCAGGGCTGACGCGGGGGGGTATTCCGTAAGCCCCCGCTTACTGACAAATCTAGTTTCTACAGCATCGCAGTCTCTCACTCGCCTAGTGGGAGACCACCTTCAAGGGTAGCGTGTGGAAGTCTGCCACATGGACAAAATGGCCATGGTAACATATTTGAGGAATTTGTTACCTCGGCTTGTGATCAGCTTGTCCTACCACCCACTTGTGTTTGTTTTGGGAGTGTTACGGTAGCAGTTTGTCTTTTGGAGACTCGACTCAAAATACTTTAACATACCAGTATTTGCTTGATTTTTGTGACATTGCACAGGTGAGCGATATAGGGCCATCATGGCCCTCTTGTTTGATGTGCAATAATCATACAAATGTACTATATAATCTGTCGAAAATAATAGTTTTTTCCGGTGTCGCATTTAATTAGTATAAATAATTAAAAAATATCATGCTTCATTTGCATATGAAAATAGCCTGATAACACCGTGCATCACTATCAGTAAAACAAATATTACTAAATGATTAGATCTGTATAGCGGGCACTCGCAATGTTTAGAACTGGTGGAATAGTGACACAATTATACACTTATTTAATTCCTATAAAGAACAATTTGTGCCTACTGAGTGGGCATGTACCTTTAACTCTTTGCATGCTAGCGGCGAAAATATCCACCAAACGAATTAGGAGTATATGTTTTATTTCTCTCTGTAAATATGTCTTGAAATTTCATTAGAATTGTGTCCTCCGGACACAATTCTAATGAAATTTCAAGACATATTCATGACATTTATAAGGAGAAATAAAATAAAATATAATGAATTGTCATCTGCTATTTTTTAACTATTTATAGCCCACAAATTTCCCAGCATGCAAAGAGTTAAGAAGGAGATGTTGAAGGTCCATATAGATATACATGTAATGATTGATGTATTTGTAGACGCAGCCAAAATCTTACAGTTATGAAATGACTTAAAAGTTTGATGTAGACCCGGATTAGACTGGATAGATCAGTAGTTGCCTGGACATAATTTTCTTTTACATAATGTGTGACTGTGAAATGTGTCTTCTGGCAGGGCCTGAAAATAGCACTAGTCCGAGGTCCTGTAGCCGATTTCACCAACATTGCAAAGTATACTTTTCTAGCAAAGTATATATTGAGGGAGAAATTTTCAATTTTAGGATAAATTTTCTTAATTTTTAGCCAGGTTTTTTTGGAAAAAAAATCCAGGCTCTTGGATTGGCAAAAGCCGTGGGCGGGCGGGCGGGCGGGCGGGTGGGTGGCGAACGGCGTCCACAATCAATGTAAAGTTTTCGTGTTTTAGTCCATTTCTTTGTTACTGTACCACCTAGGACCACCAAACTTTCACAGCTTCATAATCACTATCCAACATGTTACCTTTTTTTGAACTTGACCCATTTTTTCCACGCAGTCGACTTAGCCATTTTCAATGTTAACTTTTCGCGTTTACAATGTTAAGTTTTCGTGTTTAAGTCCATTTGTTTGGTACCGTACCACCTAGGACCACCAAACTTTCACAGCTTCATTAAACCAAGGGGTGCCCACCACATACAACTATCCAACATGTGACCATTTATTTTACCTTCACCTATTATTTCTACGTAATTGACTACGTTAACTTTTTAACGTACGTCTGGTTAAAGTTTTTTGGTTAAAAGTTTTTTGTTATACTATATCTCTGCAACTGCTTCGCCCATTACCTTGAAACTTCACATGGGTGTTTATCATCATTCATATTTTCATTTTACCCCCCAACCGTACGGCCCCTGTGCCCAATGGCAATGTCAAATTACTTTGAATTTTTTTGTTAAAGTTTTTTCGTGTACGATATCTCTGCAACTGCTTCACCCATTACCTTGATACTTCACATGGGTGTTTATCATCATTGTCGCGCCCGCTTGCGGAAAGCGCGATATCGTCGGCATTTTGGCATACGTCCATACGTCCATGTGTCCGTGTGTCCGGTTAAAGTTTTTTGGTTAAAGTTTTTCCATCTACTATATCTATTTTGTAGTGTCCATGCCTCGCCCCAAGGCGCGACATGCAGGCCACGGCCATCTAGTCTACAAAAAGTGGGTATAATTATGTTATCCAAGTGTCTATGCTTGGAAAAAACCTGGCCTTCGTGGCTTTGCCTCGTTTCTTGTTATTATACTGAATTTATTACATTGTCACAGCCATTTTGGCTGTGATAATGTAATAAATTCAGTATAATAATTCTGCATACATGTACATTGTACTTGTAATCATCAAATATATGCAGTCGTTAGTTCTATATGAAATAATGCATTTCAGGAAAAATAAATGATTACTCCCTCAAAGTATACTTCGCTAGAAAAGTATACTTTGCAAAGTTGGTGAAATAGGCTACTGGACCTGCAAAATTTAACGTTGGATCTTTGCCTCTTACATTCAACAAGTCTGTTGGACCTGTGATCAAATTGAAATTGCGACCATCTTTCAGCGGCGAAATAAAATCTTCTCTGATTATCGTCTGCATCATAAAGAATTGTTGATATCTGTTATCCGGCTTCATACATGAATGTTAGTTACGAACAGTAACTCTTGCAATCTACTCATCCGTGTTCACAACTAACATGTATGTGCATTTATCATACACTTGGTATGTAACAAATGGTGAATATCCTCTGTATCAAAATAAAAAAATAAACGCAAATTTTATCCGGACCTCGGACCTTCCAAAATGTTCCTCGGACCTTTCACTTTTGCCTTGTTATTTTCATACCCTGTTATGGGTTTTGCGACGAATGTATATCCAGATAAGCCTGTGCTGACAGTCTGATCAGGATCTACACTGTTCGCCATTCCATTAATGTAACACACGTCGTGCCTGTAACAAGCAATGTGCACGTAGATCGTTATCAGGCGACTGGAGTGTGCTATTTGATCAGGAACTGGTCACAAATTCCATAAACCCCATTTCTCCAGTGACAGACACATTTGTGAAACATTACAGGTGTTCACCGGCGGTATTTCGAACCAGTTATTCGGGTATTACCTCGATGGAACGTTCGGAGAGGACGTTGTGTTGTTACGTGTCTACGGAGAGGGCACTGATATGATCATTGATCGCACGGCTGAAATACAAAATATCAAGGTAATTTATTCACTGCTTGCACAGGGATTCCGCTGGGGAAAATAAAAAAATCGCCACTTCAAAAAAAATAAAACAATTGGCGATAAAAAATTACAATTTAAAAAAAATAATAAAAAAATTGTAATTTTTTATCGCCAATTGTTTATTTTTATCGCCAATTGCGAAAATGGCGTTCGCCAGCGGAATCCCTGCTTGCACTTTAACCCTTACTACGCTGAATTAAATGCTGTCGTCTGCTGGAAATGTTTTATTTTCAATATTTCTCGACAAAAACCTGGTTTTGACTGCACATGAGTGGAGATGATTCTCATGTGCTGTCAAAACCAGTTTTTTGTTAAGAATTAAAGCAAAAATGAAAAACAGCAGACGGCAATTTCCGTCAACAGCATAGGAAGGGTTAAAGGGACTGTGTCTCAGATGATGTCTCGAGATATTCAATCTGTGGATTTTCACTTTATGCACTGCAATTGACCTATTTCAGCCAAGCACACTGTCAGTTCATAATTGAAGAGAAACCAGGTCTTCTGAATGTGCAGGCTGGTCTCGGTCTACACTGGTTATAAAGGCCATTAATCTTAATATCTCTAGATACAGTCACGTTTCTGAAGTTGTCTGCATCCTGAGACTAACAAGCACAGATGTGACCATTGCTAGCAGAATATTATGTAATGTATTAACAGCAACAACAACAACAATTGTCTGTCAAATAATCAAGGAGTTTGTAGGTATTTGGTTTTGGATGCACTTGCAGGAATATGCTACCGAGTATGCAAGCATATCTGTAGCCTATTTCACCAACATTGCAAAGTATACTTATATAGCAAAGTATACTTTGAGAGAAATTTTCAGATATAACGGTAATCCGACCAGTATGTGCCGTTGTTTTACGGATTTCATATTCCCGACAGCCAGTTTTTCCAGCCGGCACTGCATGACGAACTTCCCCTTATTTTGCTTACCACAGTTATTTCCCTTTGCTGTCACTTGGGTATATGACGTATCAGTAGTACTTCCGAAATGTATGCATAATACGGTTATTACACGTAATAGTTCAACAGACTACTTAGAACTCCAGTTTATTAGACCGCTGATATAAATATATTGTACTGTACTGTAAAAATATAAGAATGAGCTAGTTACAAACTACATACTGAAATGCGACAGTCGGTGACAAAATGGCAATTTTCAACAGTTGTAGGATACCAGTCTTTATTTATTTATATTTACATCGTCAGGTTACAATCTATTTTTAACCGATAGTACTTATATATAATGCCAAATCAGATGGGCAACAGAGTAGACACTTATCAGAGCTGTAGGGGCATAAATGGATCTGGTGCTATGCTGGTCAAACTGTCATAACGTCATTCTTGTAGGCCATTGTCACTTACAAGAAAACAATGCTGTACCTGGGGTCAATTAACCCTGCCGTCTGCTGTTTTTCATTTTTGCTTTACTTCTTAACAAAAAAACTGGTTTTGACAGCACATGAGAAAATAAAACATTACCAACAGACGACAAAATTTAATTCAGCGTAGTAAGGGTTAAGGAAAGCCGGTGTGACAGCACTGGGAAAATTAGTCGCTCTAATTGCCACGGGGGGGGGGGTGGGGGTGTTGTTTGCAGATTGTGTTACATCCGCTGTACACTGCGACTGAGAAGGTGCAATAAGCCAAACACAACACAGGGCTTATAGGGCATTTGCGACCAGTGTAGATCCAGTTCAGCCTGTAAATCTGCACAGTCTGAACAGGATCTGCACTTTACGGCATTCCTTCAATAAAACACACTAACATGCAATCTAGATCGTATTTAGACTACAGGAGTGTTATATTTCATTAGGACCTACACTGGCCACAAATCACACAAACCCCATTTCTCCAGTCACAACCACATATAGGACCAAGCTTCGACGTAACCCCCATTTGACAAAACAACGATTTTCTTCTGGAAAACATCTTTAGTTTTTAACATGAAGTCCAAACATTTTCTATGTATTTGAAACAAGTCAGTAGCAAAATAGATTAGAAATAGTAAAGAATTTTACGGTACATGTGAAAATTGAATGTTTACTTTTAATTATACCCCCACAAACAAAGTTTGAGGGGGTATATAGGAGTCAGCTTGGTCGGTCGGTCGGTCGGTCGGTCGGTCGGTCGGTCGGTCTGTCGGTCGGTCGTTGCAACGGCCATTAACCATTAGAAGGTGGGAACCGAAAAGTGTTGTATGCTGTTTTTTTTATCTTCTTCATATTTTATACTTTCTGTCGTTAAAACATTGTTGGAAATCATTCTAAATTGCTGTCAATGTATGTTTTTGATGAGCTAAAGGGAAATAAATAATAAACAGCAATCACGGTCCCATTTCAGAGCTTACATGCATCTGGCTGCTGTCCACCACTGTATGCCGTGTTCGACAACGGGATAGTTTATGGTTTTGTCCCCGGTGACACGCTGGATACAGAGACTGTCAGAGATCCCGTTATCCGAAGGTACGGTACTGATTTTATGTCACACGCTACCCAGTGGTTTACCGTGATTCTGGACTCTGGAGGGATTTATTTCCTTGAAGGACATCTTTCCTCCTAGACGTTCATGAGACATAATTGACGGCGAAGAAATAATTCATACGTTAACATCAAATTGTCAATTCTGACAACGTTATAAGCTGGTCTAAGAGCAGATTTCACATTTTTCGAAGAACACGTAGTATACAATTTATATTACTACCATTTTGAAATACCGGATTTATTCAGAGCACGAGTTTCTTTGTCGGATTTACAGATGGGGGGGAATTAAATCCGGTATTTCAGAATGGTAGTTGAATAAACTCTATATAATTATATATCATCTGAAGCACCTAAAAGAAATTTCTGTACTGATATTATTTTGTGTCTGTGACTGGAGAAGTATGAGATTTGTGACCAGTGTAGCTCCTGATCAAATAGCACACTCCCGTAATTTGTTAGCGATGTATCTATATTGCTTGTAGAAAAGCATGATGGGTGTTTCATAGATGGAATGGCGAAAATCCTGGTCAGACTGTGAGGATGCAAATGCTGACCTACATGTACATTGGTCAAAAGACTATCAGCCCCATTTCTCCAGTTACAGCCTCATTTTATAAATATTTATTACACTATTACAGGGGCGTCGGAACACGTCCGGCAGGTCCGGCAACTGCCGGATCAATAATTTTAACATATTTGTAATTCATGTATAAAAAAACGGAATGTAAATATTTTTCTGCAATTTTTGTCGAGCCTGCTTGCGGAAAGCGAGAGAGTGATCACAATGACGTCTGGGTGTCCGTCCGTCCGTCCGTACGTCCGGGCTAACATTGGGGGTTTAGGGGCTAGGGGGAGGAGCCTAAGACAATAGAATACAATCGATTTATTCCATTAGCCCCTAAACCTATTGTTGTTTAGGGGCTATTCCTTTGATCTTTTGAAGAACAAATAGCCCATCGGCGGTCTCGACATGTGGGCTGCGACCATCTGGTTCTCATTTCTCATCAAAAGTGTATGTTGTTACCACTCAGTTGAACCGTCTCGGTGAGACGGTTCAACTGAGTGGTAACAACATGTACTTTGGGTGGATACCGGGGGCACCTAGTAGATTCGCCAGTCCAATGATGCTTCTGGCCCCCCTGTATTGTGTTGTGATTTTACATACACAATTTATACACTGTGAAAGCCCATTTATTTTTGCAATAAATAATTTAATCACTTATCATTTTGAACACAGGATTTATTTCCCGGAGATGTGTTTATTATAAAGTTTATTTATAGGTTTTGCATACATGAAGGGAAATAATAACCTTATTTCAAATGATAGAATAATATGAGCCGCGTCGCGAGAAAACCTGTCTTCAGGAAATTCTTGGTCAAATTAACATTTTGTTACTCTGACAATGGTATTTGTATGATGAATTGAATGCTTTTTATTTGATCATAATATCTGCGATATTCATTAAGATATTATATTTTATGCAACATTTACAACAGTTTGCAAGTTGACAAACTAGAAGCATGTTTGGTATTGAATAATGACTGTATAGACAGGTGAGCTTGATTTTTGTGGTAATACATGAAAGTGAAAAGCGACAAAGACAAACCGGCAAGTTCATGTACCGGCAGGTATAAACGTGCGCGGGTACGGCGGATTCGGTATGCGGATTTCTTCTTTTTGACGTCCTGTTTACTGAGCGTTTTAATAATTTATAATTGTAGAAATCAACAGAAATATAAGAAACATACAGTAATATTTACTGTCCATGTATGTCATTTCTGTATATATTAACTGGTTGTTGGTTCATTGGGCTATACGACAGCTTAGCAAATACAGATGGGAATACACCTGTAAATGGGGAGGACAATACAATCAACATTAAAGGTACATGCCCACTCAGTAGGCACACACTGTTCTTTATAGGTAGTTTTGTATATTCTGTAGATATGAAATTTTCAGGCAAAATAAACATTCATTTCACCATAAAACCCCACATACTGATTGGCATTAATATACAATTTATATCAAACGTAAATTTCCACACTGATATCAGGGGCGATAATAGTGTTTCCTTAAAATGTTAACGGACATTACTATTTATTATCTGTATTTATTTGTTGATGTGTAATGATTATACTTTATGATCTGTCGAAATATTATTTTTTCAGGTGGCACATTTAATTACCGGTAGTATAAATAATTTGAAAAATAGTATGCCTCATTTGCATATGAAAATGGCCTAATACCACCGCGAGTCACTATGAGTAAAACAAATATTACTAAATGATTATATCTGTATAGCGGGCACTCCTAATTTTTTAAAACTAGTGGAATAGTGACACAATTATACATTTATTTAATTCCTATAAAGAATAGTTTGTGCCTACTGAGTGGGCATGTACCTTTAATTGCATTAAAACTAGTACACAGTCGATGGCGCGCCAGAGATTGTAATTGAATGTAATCTGTAAGACGAATCGGCAAATATTGTTTTTCTCCGGAAAACCGTTGAGCTGACATCAATCTTATTTAAATTAAAAGGAAATATGGGTGGGGTTTGTCAGCCGAATACAGCCGACTAGGTATTTTTCATGTCGGCTGTACTCGGCCACCTGTGTGTTTGCTGTCTATGTCACACTAACCTTCATTTGAATGTGACAAGCCTTAACTTACAATATCGATAATCCAATATGTAGGCTCACTCAGATTAATCTGCATTCATGTATATAACGATGTGTTACGTGCATCATATTTATGCAAGTCTTGGTTACAGATGTTGTTCTATGGAAAA
>CM055273.1:20449702-20476250 GCA_029237695.1 Conchocele bisecta | reverse complement strand
TACATAAAATAAATCAATAACCATCGATCGCCGCAGATATTTTCGCTAATTCGCTAATTACTTTCAAATTCGATTAAATTAATATAATCAGGGTCGCTGTAGATTGCTATATCACTTTATTGCGATACACAGGTACTGTGTAACACAGTAGCTGCAAATCGCCAGGACGCCCGCAGCGTTATCGATCGATAAAGTGGTCAGTTTTGGGATTAAGTTTATGACAGTCCGGTTCCAAAAAACGGGCTTGTGGCGGGACGTTCTAACAGCAAATAGTGACTTGCCCGGGACTAAATTCCAACATAGAAGCACTTGCCCGAGATTAAAACCGACTTGTCCCGGGCGTCGGGCGTGCCAATTTGTACAGCCCTGGGGGTGTTGACTTTTTTCTTCTTTATTTCACTTCCAACCCCGATGTTGCTGCAAAAAAGTAACAAAAGCACAGGTGTGCCAACCTCCCCTCGACATTTTTTTTCTGGGGTGACTGTTTTTTTGTTTACTTCCAACCCCAATGTTGCTGGAAAAAAATAAAAAATAACAAAAGCTCATGTGTGCGCACCTCCTCTTGCCAATTTTTTTCTGGGGTGGTTGACTTTGTTTTTATTTCTCTTCCAGCCCGAATGTTGCTGGAAAAAATAACAAAAGCACAGGTGTTCCCACCTCCCTTCGCCAATATACTGGGGTTCTGGGTGTAACTTAAGTGGTTTTTTTTTCACTACGCCAATGCTGCTGGAAAAAAAAATAACAAAAGCACTGTGTGCCCACCTCACCTCGCCAATTTGTTTTCTGGGGTATTGACTTTGTTTTATTTTCACTTACGCCAATGTTGCTGGAAAAAATATGCGATTTCAGGGCATTATATTTAATGCCGTATCCGGTGGTTCATGTTCATGATCAGTTTTTATCAGATTTTGGCGCTAAACAAAAAATATGTGGCAAACAGTGCAGATCCTGATGATGTGCAAACAGTGCATCCTGTGAGCCACCGTTACGACCGGCTCATCTGGATGTACACTGTTTGTCAATACCACTATACATGCATGTGAGGTTTAAATGGTTAATATTACATGTACATTCGTGAAGTTATAGTCTGATTTATTAATTACTAATTACAGGGTGATGGTGTATATTGATGGACCAGCCCGTCGGTGCCTCGCGGATTGACGGAATGAGCCAATCTTCCCTCCATCATTTTGCGGGGGTCCGACGGGCGGGTCCATCAATGGACACCATCACCAATCACAGTTAATACACTCAGTAACACTGTTTACGGCCACCACCTCGGCCCAACCCTTCACAGGACTCGAATCATTGCCGGGACTCATAGAAAATGTGTGGCAAACAGTGCAGATCCTGATGAGACGTTTTGATCATTAAGAGCCGCCTCATCTGCATGTACACTGTTTGCCACTACCACTATACATGACTGTGAGGTTAAAAGGGTAATGTTTACATGTACATTTGTGAAGTTATTCTCTATGATTTATTAATTAATAATTACAGTTAATACACGGTTTACCACCATGTATGTATTCAGTATGTCTCGCCGGGAATCGGCGCACCACTGCCCCCCCCCCCCCCCCCCACCCCCGCATCACTCTATATTTTAATTCAGTCTCATAACGACATTTATTTGTTTTTATGGCACCACCCATCACATTGCTTCAAGAAAATATTGGGATGAAAAAAAAGTTTAAGCAGTGTAAATATTTTTTTTTATTTTTCAGTTACACATGTACACATGTACACATTACATGATGAAACAGATTTAATCAGTGTTAATGTGATATGCATGTAAGCATGTTTCCTAGTCATTTACAAAACAAATACATGATTTGGAATGTTTTGAGACACCCCCTCAGCAACTGTCGCACACGTATCCGATAAACACCAAAGCTATCCGTTACTGACTAATTCAGTGCGTTAGGTAAACAAGGAATTATGCAAGGAAAACATTGGAATAAACTAAAAAAGTAACCCAATTTGGAAAGAAGACACTTTTTCCTGTCTATTGGTACCAGGTACTTGTCCAAATGTTCTACTTTAAAGACGTATGCAGCAATAATCTTCTTAGCTATCCGCCAAACACTAAAGAACTGTATGGGATGAGCAAAGCTAATGGCATCACAGGCTCCAGATAAGGAATTACTGTCTGTTTCACGAAAGCTGCCCAAATTTTAGGGATATATAGACAATTCAAAAACAATATTTGTTTTGATAATAATAAATTAAAGGAAAATTTAAGAATGAGCCTTCTTTTTATTTCATGAAATTTGGTTAAATATTGATTTTATTACGAAAAATTTATTTCTTGTAATTTAACATGGGGGAATTTTTTTGGAAAATGACCCCGAAACCTGACTATTATTAGTAGATAGCTTGGATATGATCTAACTAAGAAAATAAAAGTTAAATTTTTAAAATATTTTAAAAGATGGCCACCGTCTAAAAATAGCACAAATTCTTCAAAAATCTACTTCTCAAGAACCGCCAACCGAATTTCGACAAAACTTTGTAGGAATGATCGATGTACATCGCTCTTTCAAAGTTGTTAAAATGGTGACCTCGGGGTCAAATTTTATTTTTGACCGAATATGGTCATGTTATATATCAAATCGAAAGTATCAATGAGGCGATCACTCTGGTACATTTTTGTCGAAATCGGATTGTTATGTCATCCAAGATGGCCACCGAAATGTCAAAAGGTCGTTCTTTTATTAGAGATTTCAAAATTCTTCTTCACATGAACCGCTTGGCCCATGGTAGCCAAACTTAAAAGTTATGGTCCATAGGTGAAGCCTTTTCAGATTTGTTAAAATGGAGGTCATCGCTAATCCAAGATGGCCGTCGTCTAAAAATAGCATAAATTATTAAAAAATCTTCTTCTCATGAACCGCTAGCCGGATTTCGACGACACTTAATCCAAGATGACCGCCATCTAAAAATAGCACAATTTTGTTTAAAACACATGAAATGTCACATTCTCCTCTGGTGTTCATGGAGTCAGGTGAGCGAATTAGGGCCATCATGGCCCTCTTGTTTTTGTTTTTTTTTGAAATGGCGATTTTTTTATTTTCCCCAGCGGAATCCCTGATTGTGTGTTATATTCTGATTAATTCTTGAAAATGTATATATAGCAATATATAGTTCAAAAACTTGGCTACAAGTGCACTATTAAGGAATTCTCCAAAGTTGTTGTTTATGCAAGTCTTAGAGTCCCTAGAAATAACCCACCCAAGTCACCTAATTGATCTTGAAACTTCTCATCAAGTTTGTGCCCTACAATTTGAGTGGCATTCCTTGATCACCCATACAATACAGAAGTATTGCTGCCTAGATGCATCAAATTTAAATATGGTGAAGTCCAGATTCACTTAGAAATCAACATATATCACATTTTATGCATAATTTGCGAACAAACACTCTTCAGATTCAGGAAATATGTAGAAAACTCACAAAATATGGGTAAATCACAATTGTATGTAACTGTAACTTAGAAAATCGTGGGAAACAACGTAAAATAACCTTTTACAAAATAATTTTCAATTAACACTATCTTAGATATGCTTATTCACTTGTTTTCTAGGGGCACTAATCAATGAGAAGGCACGAATCCAGGATAATTGGGGCATATTTATACTAATTAAATGTGTAGCCTGAAAAAATTGTATTTTTGGCAGATTATAAAGTATGATTATTGCACATCACAAAAAATAAATACAGAGAATAAATAGTAATGTCACATTTTAAGGAAACACGGTTATCGGCCCTGATATTAGTGTGGAAATTTACGTCTTCTCCTCGGTAACCATTGTGCCTATAGTCACCAAACTTCATGGTCATGGTCCTTAGGTAGGGGGATTACAAAATTGTTAAAATGACGTCATTACGTAATTCAAGATGGCCGCTGTCTAAAAATAGCATAAATTCTTAAAAAATCTTCATCTCAAGAACCGCCAACCGGATTTCGATAAAACTTGGTAGGAATGATCGATGTACAATGCTCTTTCAAAGTTGTTAAAATGGTGACCCCGGGGGTCAAAAATGGGCATGGCCCGTGGGGTCAAATTTTATTTTTGACTGAATATGGTCATGTCTATATCAAATCGAAGGTATCAAAGAGGCGACCGCTTTGGTACATTTTTTGTCGAAATTGGATGGTCATGTCATCCAAGATGGCCGCCGAAAGGTCAAAAGGTCGTTCTTTTAATAAAGATTTCAAATGTCTTGTTCTCGTGAACCGCTTGGCCGATATTGGCCAAACTTCACGGTAATGGTTATTGGGTCAAGCCTTTTCATTTTTGTTTAAATGGTGGTCATCGCGAAATCAAAGATGGCCGCTGTTGAAAAGTAATTAAAATTCTTAAAAAATCTTCTCGCGAACTGTCACGCCGATTTTTACACTGGTTCAGATTCCTTCAAATGGTAGACCCCGTGTCAAAAATGGGCGGGGCAGGAGGGGTCAAGTAGTGGTTAAATGTCACATTTGACTGAATATGGTCATGTCATATATCAAGTCGAGGGTATCGACGAGACGGTCACTCTGGAGGTTTTTTTTGTCGAAATCAGGTAATTACGTCATCAAAAGGTCGTTCTTTCAATATAAATTACAAACGTCATCTTCTCGTGAACCAC
The DNA here is from genome assembly GCA_029237695.1 of Conchocele bisecta. Taxonomy (NCBI): domain Eukaryota; kingdom Metazoa; phylum Mollusca; class Bivalvia; order Lucinida; family Thyasiridae; genus Conchocele; species Conchocele bisecta. The sequence continues at coordinate 20,471,618 of CM055273.1, read as the reverse complement.
TTGGCCAATATTGGCCAAACTTCACAGTAATGGTCAATGGGTCAAGCCTTTTCAGTTTTGTTAAAATGATGGTCATCACGAAATCCAAGATGTCCGCCGTTGAAAAGTCTCAACAAATCTTCTTCTCACGAACTGCCAGGCCGATTTCGACGAAGCTTGATATGAATGATCGATAGTTAACGATGTTTCAGATTCCTTCAAATGGTGGCCCCCGGGTAAAAAATGGGCAGGGCAGGAGAGGTCAAGTAGGCTCAAATTTCACATTTGACCGAATATGGTCATGTCATATATCAATTCGAATGTATGGACGAAACGATCACTTAGGAGCATTTTTTGTCGAAATCAGATGATTACACAGGGTTCCCACGCGTCAGGGAAAAGTCAGGGAAATTTGTTTTTTTGTAAACCTGCAGATATATTGCTAAGACAGAATTGCTGAGAAAATGAAATGACTTGGGTTTATAACTTTAAAGGTAACTAAAGCGCGATTGATACCTGACACGTTTTAAATATCCTCAGCTTGATACATTTGTTAAGTAAAACAATGTATACATGCCTGACAAGTTTTAAATATCCTGAACTTGATACATTTGTTAAGTAAGTACATGTATGTTTACCTTTGATACCAATGAAAATGTTGTTACATGTGTGAAACAAACTTGGATACATGAGATAGTATCACACAGGGCTCCAGATAAGGAATTAGTCATTGGGTATTGTTACTCTATAATTTCTTAAGAGATTGGGTATTTCCAAATTTTAACTGGGTAAAATAAAATCACACTACTGTTTACACATCAACAGACATCAATTATTGAATAGGTTGCTTCGAAATGAAAACAAGTCTTGGCATTTCATTAGAATTGTCTCCTTGGAGACAATTCTAATGAAATACCAAGATGTGTTTTCTTAGAAATAAGAAAAATATGCTATATTTGTGGTCTGTTTATTGTTTTCTATAGCATGATAAAGGTACCATAAAATTTGTATTGCTTTTTGATACTCGCTACTTCTGCTTTCAATTGGGTTTTTGGCAATTTTAATTGGGTATTTAAGCAAATACGCAGCTTATCTGGAGCCCTGATCACATGTTATACATGTAGCCAGCGATTGTGTATAGTCCGCAGACGATAACTTGCTACTTGTTTACAAATAAACAAAACACAGAATAGGTGAGACGGGTAAATATATAAATGACAGACGATAATAAGTTGCTGGAGGTCAATCCATGAGTCCAAATATATGTAGACCAGGTGTGTTATCATATCATAGCCTCGTTTCCGTGTATACTAACTACATGATAAAGTGCACGTGCATGCATGTCAATATAATAGTGTATCTTGGTGCGCAAAATAGACATGTAGTGTGGCTCAGTGGTATCGAAGCGGGAGAATATCCGTCAGTTTGCAGAACTTTTGTTCATTTTATCTGGTCGTGAGTTCGAACCTCACACAACGATTGCTTTTGTCGATATCGTTCTGTTCTTTTTATGACTGCTTGCTGGAGAAGGGAATAAGTGAAACAGTGAGGGTTATCACTATTGCCGTATGTTGATAGGCCGTTAAACACTAATAAACAAACAAACAAACTATTGCCGTATGACCTCAATGCGAGAACATACTCCAGATTCTTCATGTACACACATATGAAATGTGCATTTAGTTATTAACTTTCTTCAAAGTGAGACTTATCTTATTTTTTCATACATATAGATATATTTTTAATTTCTTATAATTTATTATATATTTCTTTTTTATATGTGTATCTCTTACAAATTACATTAACTAAGCATGATATAGTTTACATGTGGAAAGTTAGTCTCACTTTAAAGAAAAATAATAACTAAATCTACATTTCATTTGTGTCCATCATTTGATAATTCCAGCACAAAAATATTTACACAATTCCCTAACATTTGATTGGTCCGTAGCAAGTCTCTGTCCAAAATTTATATCCCAGTAAACTCCCATGCCAAACTACTTTCCGTAACCGTCAGGCGCAGTTAAAATAATTCTTAATAAAACTGAAAATAAACACATTTTCTTGATGAATTTATTTAAAATGCTGGAATTATAAGGAATGAATGGCCTTTTTGTGGAATTTATCGGGGATATAAACTTGGAAAAGTCACAGGAATACTGGACGAGGCCTTCCGGCCTTCGTCCAGTATTCCTGTGACTTTTCCAAGTTTATACCCCGATAAATTCCACAACAATGCCGTTCATTCCTATAACATGCCTGCATTACGTGAAGAACCTGGGAGTGTTTGACCGGCGATCATGTCACATTGACTGAGGTCATATAGCAATCGTGATAACCCTTGCTATTTCACTTACTTCCTTCTCCAGAAACCAATCATAACAAGAACACAATATCAACAAAAGTAATGTGTTACGCGAGGTTTGAACTCTGGTCTAGATAGATTGAACAAAAGTTCTGTACTATTGTGGATATTCTCCCGCTTCGATACCACTTAGCCACATTGCATGACTATCTGTTAGCGCTGATTTACACTATTATGGTGGCATGCATGCACGTGCACTTCATCGTGTATTTAATACAGAGCTTAAGATAAGCTGCGTATTTGCTTAAATACCCAATTAAAATTGCCTAAAACCCAATTGAAATCAGAAGTATCGATTATCAAAAAGCAATAAAAAAGTTGTGGTACCTTTATCATGCTGCAGAAAACAATAAACAGACCACAAATATAGCATATTTTTTATTATTTTCCATGAAAACACATCTTGGTATTTCATTAGAATTGTCTCCAAGGAGACAATTCTAATGAAATGCCAAGACATTTTTTCATTTCGAAGCAAACTATTAAATGAGCCGCTTCACGAAAATAGAAAAAACTGTCTTCGGGTATTGTTTGGGTCAATATGACATTTTGTTACTATGACAATGGTATTTGTATGATGAATTGAATGCATTTTATTTGATCATGATATCTGCAATATTCATTAAGATATTATAGTTTATACAACACAACTATGCAGTCGTTTGAGCAAAAGAGACGTCACGTAAAAGCGACGTCATGCGACATATGAGCCGCGTCGTGAGAAAACATGTCTTCGGGAAATGTTTGGTCAAATTGACATTTTGTTACTATGACAATGGTATTTGTCTTATGAATTGAATGCTTTTTATATGATCATGATATCTGCAATATTCATTAAGATATTACATTTTATACAACACCAATATTCAGGTCGTTTGAGCAAATGTGACGTCACGTAAAAGCGACGTCAAACGATGTTAAAACGACGTTACAGTAACTACGTATCTACCGGTACACATAGAAAACATTTACAACAGTTTGCAAGTTGACAAACTAGAAGCATGTTTGGCATTGAATAATGAATGTATAGACGGATGAGCTTGAGTCCTTTAGTAACACATGAAAATGAAAAGCGACAAAGACAAACCGGCAAGTTCATGTACCAGCAGGTGTAAACGTGCGCGGGTACGGCGGAATCGGTATGCTGATTTCTTCTTTTTGACGTCCTGTTTACTGATCGTTTTAATAGTTGTTCTAATGCACCCTATAAATATCACGCAATCTGATTGGCTGATGGTCATACATTACAGGTATATCATTGTTGATGAACGGTCGCAAATTATTTCAATATGTATTCCTACGCCAATACTAAGTTTGAGGTCAGTCAATTTACTCTGCCACATAATGACCGACCAAAACATGGGGTAACTCACATAAAATGTCCCAAGTGGTATTCTGGTATTATTGTGAAAGACACAGCTGGCTTGCATATGAAACATCCTGGTCCGAAACGTCCTGGTGACCTGGTCCGAAAGTTGCATGGTGCGAAGCGTACGGCGAAAAAAAAATACAAATATCTCACCGTTGATCACGTTTCATATGTTTTGGCAGTAATAGATCGTTCACACAAAGAGAAAGTATGTATCCTGTGTAATCTTGCATCTCAAATGGTAGTATATCATGATTAGACGAGTTATCACAATATGTATCGACATCAGGGAAGTTTGACAGGTGGCCGCCATTGAAATATTGTTGCACTGGAGTGACATTAAATGCGCAAAGTAGTAATTAAGGCAATTATAATTCTAACGACGAATTTATTGCTTTTATTATCGATAAATAATGAAATCAGCAACATAAACATATATACATTCATGCAATAATCGCTAATATCTTGTAATTGTGTTGGGAACTATTTTCTTCGTAGAAAATATTATTTGTGAGATCCGTCCGGTATGACCTGCTCAACCAGCTTGCAATCCGGTACGATTTTCCAACGAGACTCGATAAAGTTTGCTAAACAGTAAAGGAGTGCATTAGAAATAGGTTAACTGCATTGTAATTTTGAAATTTGTGGCGTATATCAGAAAATGATAGGTCGGAAAACATGTTTAATCATTTTCTGATATACGCCGCAAATTTCAAAATTACAGTACAGTTAACCCTATAATAATTGTAGAAAACCACCTTCATTTGAATGTGACAAGCCTTAACACACTCTGCATAAATCTGCATTCATAAAGGAGAATTGTCTTGCACTCAAAAACAAAGTGTCTTATCATTACTATATAAAAAAGGAAATCCAGAAAATATTGAAAATTGGAGACCAATATTTCTCTTAAATGTTGACTACAAAATAGCTGCAAAGGTTTTATCAAAACGTTTACAAAAAGTAATACCAGATATCATCAGTTTAGATCAACAAGGATATATTAAAAATAGATACATCGGAAATAATATAAGACAAATTCAAGATATAATTAATTATACAGACATACTAGATTTAGATGCAAACATATTATTTCTAGACTTCAGGAAAGCATTCGATACAGTAGAATGGGATTTTTTATGTTCAATGTGCTTAATAAATTCGGATTTAAAACAACGTTTATATGATGGGTACATGTGTTATATAGCAATATATCAGCAAGGATCATAAACAACGGCTGGAAATCACAGAGTTTTAATCTATCCCACGGAGTCGGACAAGGGTGTCCCCTGTCTGCACTTTTTTAGCTATTTTTTTTAGCTATAAAAGTTAGAAATAATGGCAACATAAATGGTATTTCGGTGAAAACGAACACTACGAGTAAACAAATAAAAATCACCCAGTTAGCTGACGATACAACGCTTTTCTTAAAAAATTCAAAAGACGTAGAACATGCCATAAAAACGGTTAATGAATTTGGGAAATTTTCTGGGTTAAAATTAAACAAAGATAAAACGATAGGTCTTTGGGTAGGAAAATCCTAACATAACATTCATAAAACCGTTTTCGATATAGCATTCACAAACACCACTGTTAAAGCTCTAGGTGTACACTTCGGTAACAATAAAGAAGAGTGTGAGCTTCTCAATTGGAATGATAAGATAAAACAATGTGAGCAAATGATTATCTCGTGGATTAAAAGGAAACTAACATTTTACGGTAAAATATTAGTAATAAAATTGTTACTTTTATCTAAACTGACGTACCTGATACAAAGTTTTTTTACACCAAAGTACATTATCTGTAAACTAAACTCACTTGTTTACAAGTTCTTATGGAATGGCAAAAAAGACAAAATTAAACGTTCAATCGTCATAGGGAAAAAACTTGAGGGCGGCTTAGAAATGACTGACATTGATACTTACGCAAATAATATGAAATTAAAGTGGATCAAATCATTGAAAATTATAAACAATGCCAACTGGAAAATTATACCAGCATTCTTCCTTAACCAATATGGTAAAAACATTCTTATATTTAACATTATAGGAATGAATGGCCTTTTTGTGGAATTTATCGGGGTATAAACTTGGAAAAGTCGCGGGAATACTGGACGAAGGCCGGAAGGCCTCGTCCAGTATTCCGCGACTTTTCCAAGTTTATATCCCCGATAAATTCCACAAAAAGGCCATTCATTCCTTATAATTCCAGCATTTGAAATAAATTCATCAAGAAAATGTGTTTATTTTCCGTTTTATTAAGAATTATTTTAACTGCGCCTGACGGTTACGGAAAGTAGTTCGGCATGGAGTTTACTGGGATATAAATTCTGGACAGAGACTTGCTACGGACCAATCAAATGTTAGGGAATCGTGTAAATATATTTGTGCTGGAATTATGAATCTAGACACATTGAAATCTCTTCCGAACGTACATAATAGCATACCCGGATTCTACAAACAACTTATTGAAATATATGTCCACCTTCGCATGGCATTGTATACTGAAAAAACCGAAGCGCTTCCACGATATTCGAAAGCAAATTATTTGGGGTAACAAATATATTAAACATAAAGGTAAGTCTCTAGTTTTTAAACATTGGATAGAAGCAGACTTGATTTTCGTAAATGATATACTTTCTAATACAGGACAAATTGATAACACAAATATACTCTTACGATTGAAAAAGAAACACAACTGGATATCAGAAATCAGCTTAATTACACAGTCAATTCCAAGAACTTGGAATACTACTGTAATGACCACTGATTCAATTAGAACAAACATTAACACAAGCCTATACATGTATATGATTCGCATAAATAACAAGCCCTTTGAAAACATAACAAACAAAGACATGTATAATATATTATTGAAAGAAAAGGTTGAAAAACCATATATTCATAAATTCTGGGAGAATTCCTTTAACCGCAAACTACCATGGAGATCATTTTATTAGCCAGGTTTTTTGAAAAAAAATCCAGGCTATTGGATTGGCGAAAGCCGGGCGGGCGGGCAGGCGGGCGGGCGGGCTGCGGGTGGCGTCCACAATCAATGTTAAGTTTTCGTGTTTGAGTCCATTTCTTTGTTACTGTACCACCTAGGACCACCAAACTTTCACAGCTTCATAATCAATGTGCCCACCACATATCACTATCCAACATGTTACTTTTTTTTAACTTGACCCATTTTTTCCGCGCAATCGACTTAGCCATTTTCAATGTTAAGTTTTCGCGTTTTCAATGTTAAGTTTTCGTGTTTAAGTCCATTTCTTTGGTACTGTACCACCTAGGACCACCAAACTTTCACAGCTTCATAATCAAGGGGTGCCCACCACATATCACTATCCAACATGTTACTTTTTTTTCAACTTGACCCACCCTTTTTTCCGCGCAATCGACTTAGCCATTTTCAATGTTAAGTTTTCGCGTTTCAATGTTAAGTTTTCGTGTTTAAGTCCATTTCTTTGGTACTGTACCACCTAGGACCACCAAACTTTCACAGCTTCATAATCAAGGGGTGCCCACCACATATCACTATCCAACATGTTACATTTTTTTAACTTGACCCATTTTTTCCGCGCAGTCGACTTAGTCATTTTCAATGTTAACTTTTCGCGTTTACAATGTTAAGTTTTCGTGTTTAAGTCCATTTCTTTGGTACTATACCACCTAGGACCACCAAACTTTCACAGCTTCATAACCAAGGGGTGCCTACCACATACAACTATCCAACATGTGACCATTTTTTTATTTACCTTCACCTATTATTTCTACGTAATTGACTTAGCCATTTTCAACGTTAACTTTTTAACGTACGTCTGGTTAAATTTTTTGGTTAAAACTTAAAACCTTTTTTTGTTATACTATATCTCTGCAACTGCTTCGCCCATTACCTTGAAACTTCACATGGGTGTTTATCATCGTCCATATTTTCACTCTAACCTCCAACCGTGCGGCCCCTGTGCCCAATGTCAAGGTCAAATTACTTTGATTTTTTTTTTTTTTGTTAAAGTTTTTTTCGTGTACTATATCTCTGCAACTGCTTCACCCATTACCTTGAAACTTCACATGGGGTTTATCATCGTCCATATTTTCATTCTAACCCCCAACCGTGCAGCCCCTGTGATCAATGTCAAGGTCAAATTACTTTGAATTTATTTGTTAAAGTTTTTTCGTGTACTACATCTCTGCAACTGCTTCACCCATTACCTTGATACTTCACATGGGTGTTTATCATCATTGTCCCACCCGCTTGCGGAAAGCGCGATATCGTCAGCATTTTGGCATACGTCCGTCCGTCCGGGCACACATTAGGGTACTTATGTGGCTAGCCCCACAGGGTTATGGACTTGTTAAAGGATAGGGTTGGTTACAATTAGCCACCTAAAAAATCGTTTTATTTGGCTAAAAATCGTTTTATGTGGCTAATATTTAACATGTGATAAGCCACATAAGTACCCTAATGTAAGAACGTCCGTCCGTCCGTCCGTCTGTCCGTCCGTCCGTCCGTCTATACGTCCGAGTGTCCGGTTAAAGTTTTTTCGTTAAAATTTTTCCATCTACTATATCTATTTTTTTAGTGTCCATGCCTCGCCCCAAGGCGCGACATGCAGGCCACGGCCATCTAGTCAACAAAAGTGGGTATAATTATGTTATCCAAGTGTCCATGCTTGGAAAAAACCTGGCCTTCGTGGCTTTGCCTCGTTTCTTGTTTTGTATTAAACAATATATTAATTGACAACCGCGTCAAACAATTTAAGTACAAAGCTATTCACAGAATACTAGCAACACATGAGAATCTGTTTACATGGAAAATATCAAATAGTCCAAATTGTAAATAATGGAAAAGAGACATATGATCACTTTTTCATTACATGTAAATATTTGAATGAATTTTGGGCAAAAATATCAGATGTTTTCAGCAAAATCGGAATTAGCAAATCTTTCCAGTCACTAGAATTTCTAATCATAGGATATAAAGTTCAACTTAAAGAATATGAATTTATTAATATCATACTTAGCCAAATAGCATACTGCATTTATAAATCACATTTTATTGATGATAAAATGTTGCAAGGATCGAATATGTTAAAAATGATGTATTACGATTTACTGATTGTCTCTGTAACCGGATACGGAAAATGCAACGGAAAACATGTGCACCGACCGGGGATCGAACCCGGGACCTTCCCAATACCAGCGGGACGCGCTAACCAACTGCGCTACCGGAGCACGATGCTCTCGATTGGTATATTTATATCCACGTTCAACTCATGATTACACATGGTACCACTTCCGTTACATCTCAAAAGTCATGGAGAATCGTTCACAAAAATATGATACATTCAATAAGTTCTTCAATAATTTGAAAGAGTTACTGTAATGATCAACGCATACCCTGCCGCATACATGTATATATATCCTATAGTAATAACTACTAACATTACCATTAACTATGCTAGCTATAAGTATAGGACACTAAATAATATCCGCCTAGCCCGAACAAGCCCGATCGACGTCTGTATTGCCGTTCCTCAGATCGGTAATAACATATATTTGTAAATATATTAACTGTTTTCTGTCTGTCAAAACATAGTCACATATCTGATAGAAGTGACTCTTGAGATAATATACACATATTATTAAACAGTCTGATCTGAATCCACACAGTTCATCATATTATTATTTTTGTGAAACAATTTATAACCCCACAATACTAAATGTACATACTAACAATACTATTAAATACTATATATACAGTACAACCCCTCTAAACCGGACACTCGAAAAAAATGGATGTCTAATTTACATGTTTTTTTGCTGTTATGTACATTGTATCTCTGATTACAATGAGGTTTCATGACTGCAAAACACTAGAATGTCCCATAAAGCACTGACATGTCTGATTTAAAGTGGAACATCTCAAGGTGTCAGAGTTTCCACTGAACGTGTACATTTACAAAATAAATATCTTTGAATGAGCATAAGAATACACATATAAAATACCCAATTTTACTTCGAACAGACAGCTTATATCTGCAGTCTGTCCACAGTTCAATCGGTTATATCTCTGCAAAAACAATAAATCTGAGTCCACACAGCTTGTCATTATAATATTAACTGCATCAGAATATTTTGCAAATTAATATCGATAGCCTTTTGAATTTGACAATAATTGTATGTATTGTGAGATCCAATAGTGTGAATCCTACCACATCGGACATAACTACGGTCTGATCGGCTCCACACTGTAGGTCGCTGACTTTGTTATACATGTTTGTTATTTATAGATACAAAATATATATATACATGTATACCGGTATATATAAATAAACGGGTTGTCCACTGACAATTCAAAAAAAAAAAAAATAATATATCAACTTAGGTTTAAACATGTTTACTGATGGGGGGCTGGTTAGTGCCGACGGCCGGTCAGTCCCGACCCCGCTCTAACATTTGTGCAGACATTTGTTACCGCAATATCAGCTTGGTACATCGCCTTGTGTTTGTTTTGGGAGTGTTACGTAGCATTTTCTCTTTTGGAGAGTCAACTCGCCTTGCATTGAGCGAGTATCGTAGCCTATTGTTCTGAAACAAGCAACTAAACTTCGAAGTCAGAGTGCAACATGCAAATCTCAGCGGAAATTACGTCAGCTAAGTTCACGACGTCATATCTTGTGACGTCGTTAGACTCCCAAAGACAGGTTTTCTCGCGACGCGGCTCATATATGATGTTACAGTATCTACCGTTACACATAGAGTATACGCCAACATTTACAACAGTTTGCAAGTTGACATAATCGAACTAGAAGCATGTTTGGCATTGAATAATGAATGTAAAGACAGATGAGCTTGAGTCTTTTGGTAACACATGCAGGGATTCCGCTGGCGATCACCACTTTCGCAATTGGCGTCCGTCCGTCTTTCCATCTTTCCGTCCGTCACAAAACTTAACAATTGTAAATTTCCTTTTAACTTCTCTTTCCCTTTGCGGAAATCTTTCATATTTTACCCGCCCCTTCTCTGACACTCATACATCATTCTGCAACAAACCGACGACCCCCATTTATGCCAGGGGTCAAGGTCACAGACTTAGAAACTTAGAAAAAAACGAAAACTTAACAATTGTAAATTTCCTTTTAACTTCTCTTTCCCTTTGCGGAAATCTTTCATATTTTACCCGCCTCTTCTCTGACACTCATACATCATTCTGCAACAAACTGACGACCCCCATTTATGCCAGGGGTCAAGGTCACGGACTTAGAAACTTAGAAAAAAACGTAAACTTAACAATTGTAAATTTAAATTTCCTTTTAACTTCTCTTTCCCTTTGCGGAATCTTTCATATTTTACCCGCCCCTTCTCTGACACTCATACATCATTCTGCAACAAACCTATGACCCCCATTTATGCCAGGGGTCAAGGTCACGGACTTAGAAACTTAGAAAAAAACGAAAACTTAACAATTGTAAATTTCCTTTTAACTTCTCTTTCCCTTTGCGGAAATCTTTCATATTTTACCCACCCCTTCTCTGACACTCATACATCATTCTGCAACAAACCTACGACCCCCATTTATGCCAGGGCTCAAGGTCACGGACTTAGAATGTCTAGTTTGCTTTTTTTCAACTGGAACCACCATCGCACTCTCCATATGTGCTGACATAGTCTTTTATCTGAAAATGATAGTATGCGAGCTGGAATTCATTCTAGGTCAGGGCTGACGCGGGGGGGTATTCCGTAAGCCCCCGCTTACTGACAAATCTAGTTTCTACAGCATCGCAGTCTCTCACTCGCCTAGTGGGAGACCACCTTCAAGGGTAGCGTGTGGAAGTCTGCCACATGGACAAAATGGCCATGGTAACATATTTGAGGAATTTGTTACCTCGGCTTGTGATCAGCTTGTCCTACCACCCACTTGTGTTTGTTTTGGGAGTGTTACGGTAGCAGTTTGTCTTTTGGAGACTCAACTCAAAATACGAGGGTCCCAAAGTACGAAGAAATGAGAGGTGGGGGGGGGGGGGAGAGATAAAATAATAACAATACCCCCAAGTCAAGAGATCCTTGATAATCGTCGAACAGTACTAGAAGAACCATATCAATCTTATTGTATTTGTGTCACGACTTGACAATAGTTTCACACACAGTCCATGGCACTAATGTCCCCAACATGTTGCCGTGAAATATTATGCCACAGTTACTGTATCTATTTCTTGACGTTTTGTATTATTGCAGTTGTACGTGTCACATGTCCCAAACATGTTGCCTTGAAATATCTTCCCACCGTATTTCTTATATTAACATGACACACATGTTAGCCACAGGTTGAAGTAACGGACCGATGTCTATGAATACATTAAATATGCCTAAAAGCATCAATAAATGAAGAAAAAAATAAGCTAAACTTCTCAAGTTTGTCGCATTGACATTTTGTGCCTGTCATGGGCTTATTTTGATGTATATGTAGTGACAACTTTACATACCAGTATTTGCTTGATTTTTGTGACATTGCACAGGTGAGCGATATAGGGCCATCATGGCCCTCTTGTTTGATGTGCAATAATCATACAAATGTACTATATAATCTGTCGAAAATAATATATCCGGTGTCGTATTTATTTAATTAGTATAAATAAATTAAAAAATATCATTGCTTCATATGAAAATAGCCTGATAACTCCGTGAGTGCATCACTATCAGTAAAACAAATATTACTAAATGATTATATCTGTATAGCGGGCACTCGCAATGTTTAGAACTGGTGGAATAGTGACACAATTATACACTTATTTAATTCCTATAAAGAACAATTTGTGCCACTACTGAGTGGGCATGTACCTTTAACTCTTTGCATGCTAGCGGCGAAAATATCCGCCAAACGAATTAGGAGTATATGTTTTATTTCTCTCTGTAAATATGTCTTGAAATTTCATTAGAATTGTGTCCTCCGGACACAATTCTAATGAAATTCCAAGACATATTCATGACATTTATAAGGAGAAATAAAAGAAAATATAATGAATTGTCATCTGCTATTTTGAACTATTTATAGCCCACAAATTTCCCAGCATGCAAAGAGTTAAGAAGGAGATGTTGAAGGTCCATATAGATATACATGTAATGATTGATGTATTTGTAGACGCAGCCAAAATCGTATATACAGTTATGAAATGACGTAAAAGTTTGATGTAGACCCGGATTAGACTGGATAGATCAGTAGTTGCCTAGACGTAATTTTCTTTTACATAATTTGTGACTGTGAAATGTGTCTTCTGGCAGGGCCTGAAAATAGCATTAGTCCGAGGTCCTGTAGCCGATTTCACCAACATTGCAAAGTATACTTTTCTAGCAAAGTATATATTGAGGGAAAATTTTTCAGTTTTAGGATAAATTTATTAATTTTTAGCCAGGTTTTTTTGGAGAAAAAAATCCAGGCTATTGGATTGGCAAAAGCCGGGCGGGCGGGCGAACAGCGTCCACAATTAATGTAAAGTTTTCGTGTTTTAGTCCATTTCTTTGTTACTGTACCACCTAGGACCACCAAACTTTCACAGCTTCATAATCAAGGGGTGCCCACCACATATCACTATCCAACATGTTACCTTTTTTTGAACTTGACCCATTTTTTCCGCGCAGTCGACTTAGCCATTTTCAATGTTAACTTTTCGCGTTTACAATGTTAAGTTTTCGTGTTTAAGTCCATTTGTTTGGTACCGTACCACCTAGGACCACCAAACTTTCACAGCTTCATTAAACCAAGGGGTGCCCACCACATACAACTATCCAACATGTGACCATTTATTTTACCTTCACCTATTATTTCTACGTAATTGACTATGTTAACTTTTTAACGTACGTCTGGTTAAAGTTTGGTTTAAAAAAAAAAAAAAAAAAAAAGGTTAAAAGTTTTTTGTTATACTATATCTCTGCAACTGCTTCGCCCATTACCTTGAAACTTCACATGGGTGTTTATCATCATCCATATTTTCATTCTACCCCCCAACCGTACGGCCCCTGTGCCCAATGGCAATGTCAAATTACTTTGAATTTTTTTGTTAAAGTTTTTTAAAGTTTTTTTCTTGTACGATATCTCTGCAACTGCTTCACCCATTACCTTGATACTTCACATGGGTGTTTATCATCATTGTCGCGCCCGCTTGCGGAAAGCGCGATATCGTCGGCATTTTGGCATACGTCCGTACGTCCATGTGTCCGTGTGTCCGGTTAAAGTTTTTTGGTTAAAGTTTTTCCATCTACTATATCTATTTTTGTAGTGTCCATGCCTCGCCCCAAGGCGCGACATGCAGGCCACGGCCATCTAGTCTACAAAAAGTGGGTATAATTATGTTATCCAAGTGTCTATGCTTGGAAAAAACCTGGCCTTCGTGGCTTTGTTTGCCTCGTTTCTTGTTAGTATACTGAATTTATTACATTGTCACAGCCATTTTGGCTGTGATAATGTAATAAATTCAGTATAATAATTCTGCATACATGTACATTGTACTTGTAATCATCAAATATATGCAGTCGTTAGTTCTATATGAAATAATGCATTTCAGGAAAAATAAATGATTACTCCCTCAAAGTATACTTCGCTAGAAAAGTATACTTTGCAAAGTTGGTGAAATAGGCTACTGGACCTGCAAAATTTAACGTCGGATCTTTGCCTCTTACATTCAACAAGTCTGTTGGACCTGTGATCAAATTGAAATTGCGACCATCTTTCAGCGGCGAAATAAAATCTGCTCTGATTATCGTCTGCATCATAAAGAATTGTTGATATCTGTTATCCGGCTGCATACATGAATGTTAGTTGTGAACAGTAACTCTTGCAATCTACTCATCCGTGTTCACAACTAACATGTATGCGCATTTATCATACACTTGGTATGTAACAAATGGTGAATCCTCTGTATCAAAATAAAAAAATAAACGCCAATTTTATCCGGACCTCGGACCTTCCAAAATGTTCCTCGGACCTTTCACTTTTTCCTTGTTATTTTCAGACCCTGTTATGGGTTTTGCGACGAATGTATATCCAGATAAGCCTGTGCTGACAGTCTGATCAGGATCTACACTGTTCGCCATTCCATTAATGTAACACACGTCGTGCCTGTAACAAGCAATGTGCACGTAGATCGTTATCAGGCGACTGGAGTGTGCTATTTGATCAGGAGCTACACTGGTCACAAATTCCATAAACCCCATTTCTCCAGTTACAGACACATTTGTGAAACATTACAGGTGTTCACCGGCGGTATTTCGAACCAGTTATTCGGGTATTACCTCGATGGAACGTTCGGAGAGGACGTTGTGTTGTTACGTGTCTACGGAGAGGGCACTGATATGATCATTGATCGCACGGCCGAAATACAAAATATCAAGGTAATTTATTCACTGCTTGCACAGGGATTCCGCTGGGGAAAATAAAAAAATCGCCACTTCAAAAAAAAAAAAATAATTATCGATAAATTTATTTATTTTTTTTTTTTGGATTTTTTTTCAAAAATTGTTATTTTTTATCGCCAATTGTTTATTTTTAGCCAATTGTTTATTTTTATCGCCAATTGCGAAAGTGGCGATCGCCAGTGGAATCCTTGCTTGCACTTGTTTTATTTTCAATATTTCTCGACAAAAACCTGGTTTTGACAGCACATGAGAATCGTCTCCTCTGGAGACGATTCTCATGTGCTGTCAAAACCAGTTTTTTGTTAAGAATTAAAGCAAAAATGAAAAACAGCAGACGGCAATTTCCGTCATCAGCGTAGGAAGGGTTAAAGGGACTGTGTCTCAGATGATGTCTCGAGATATTCAATCTGTGGATTTTCACTTTATGCACTGCAATTGACCTATTTCAGCCAATCACACTGTCAATTCATAATTGAAGAGAAACCAGGTCTTCTGAATGTGCAGGCTGGTCTCGGTCTACACTGGTTATAAAGGCCATTAAAGGCCCTGAACGGCTCAGTAATACAATTTTCCGATTTTTTCAAACACAAAACCATGTTTGGCAACTGATTTAGTACACAAAACTAACATATACTGCCTAATATATACATCTCAAGTCTTGAGATTTACATCTTAATCGCAATGTGAAGACAACAAAAACTTGTTTGGTGTACCACTCAGTGCAAAATGTAAATATTGACAATTTCATTTCCGTAACCCAACGGCTTCGGCTCGGAAGCGAGTCGATAAACTCCGGCTATCGAATTCATCGGCCGCGAATCGGGGAGTTGAGCAGTTGACCCGAGCGTCTATCGGAAAATCGATCGGGCTTTGAAACACGCACCTGCTGTTTGTTTATCAACAAATATTGATATTTTCATCGACTACAAACTCATTTTTGTACCAAAATGAATGCAAACAGTTTCAAAGTGTGTGTAAATAGAAACCTGTTGGATTTATGTGTGGGAAAACCCAATAGGAGGCCAAATTCGGCAACTTGAGCCGTATAGGGGCTTTAATCTTCATTTCTCTAGATACAGTCACGTTTCTGAAGTTGTCTGCATCCTGAGACGAACAAGCATAGACGTGACCATTGCTAGCAGAATATTAGCGAATGTATTAACAGCAACAACAACAACAATTGTCTGTCAAATAATCAAGGAGTTTGTAGGTATTTGGTTTTGGATGCACTTGCAGGAATATGCTACCGAGTATGCAAGCAGATCTGTAGCCTATTTCACCAACATTGCAAAGTACGTGTATACTTATATAGCAAAGTATACTTTGAGGGAGAAATTTTCAATTTAAAGGAGATATAACAAGCTTCTGTTTTCGCGATACGCTTATGTATTCATCATTTATATATCAAATAAAACAAATTTTACAATAATCCGACCAGTATGTGCCGTTCTTTTACAGATTTCATATTCCCGACAACCAGTTTTTCCAGCCGTCACTGCATGACTAACTTCCCCTTATTTTGCTTACCACAGTTATTTCCCTTTGCTGTCACGTGGGTATATGACGTATCAGTAGTACTTCCGAAATGTATGCATAATACGATTATTACACGTAATAGTTCAACAGACTACTTAGAACTCCAGTTTATTAGACCGCTGATATAAATATTTGGGACTGTACTGTACTGTAAAAATATAAGAATGACCTAGTTACAAACTACATACTGAAATGCGACAGTGGGTGACAAAATGGACATACTGTGCAATTTTCAACAGCTATAGGATACCAGTCTATATTTATTTATAATTACAGCGTCGGGTTACAATCTATTTCCACCGATAGTACTTATATATAATGCCAAATCAGACGGGCAACAGAGTAGACACTTATCAGAGCTGTCGGGTGCATAGATGGATCTGGTGCTATACTGGTCAAACTGTCATAACGTCATTCTTGTAAGCCATTGTCCACTTACAAGGAAACAATGCTGTACATGGGGTCAATTAACCCTTACTACGCTGAATTAAATGTTATCGTCTGCTGGAAACTGGAAATGTTTTATTTTCAATGTTTCTCGACAAAAACCTGGTTTTGACAGCACATGAGAATCGTCTCCACAAAACCATTTTTTTTTTAAGAATTAAAGGAAAAATGAAAAACAGCATCGGATAAGTTGTTTGCTATGCCAAACTATTAATGACCTCCGGCGGCATCCGTTTGAACATAGCTACACACGCGTGTCATTGATTATTCAGCTCAAAATTGTCAAAGTACAAGTATGCTGAAGTAACATTTACGAAATTTCAGAGATTATGTCAGCATTTTGTAAAAAAAATAGAAATATAACATTTAATTTCACATTTTTTCTGATTCTGGCTCTGCTTTCTGTTAGACCGCGAATTACAACCGACTTCCGCACAGATAGTCGTCGCCGACAATTGCAACCAATGTATAAATAATCCAAGTATAACTAGGCTAAATCCAAACGATATTATATAAGAAACCTTTATCCATCCAAAAATAAATGATTACTTCCTCAAAGTATACTTTACTAGAAAAGTATACTTTGCAATGTTGGTGAAATAGGCTACAGAATCAATACTGGTTGCAACGGCCATTAACCATTAGAAGGTGGGAACCGAAAGTGTCGTCTGCTGTTTTATCTTCTTCATATTTTGTACTTTCTGTCGTTAAAACACTGATGGAAATCATTCTAAATTGCTGTCAATGTATGTTTTTGATGAGCTAAAAGGAAATAAATAATAAACAGCAATCACGGTCCCATTTCAGAGCTTACACGCGTTTGGCTGCTGTCCACCACTGTATGCCGTGTTCGACAACGGGATAGTTTATGGTTTTGTGCCTGGTGACACGCTGGATACAGAGACGGTCAGAGATCCCGTTATCCGAAGGTAAGGTACTGATTTTATATTACACGCTACCCAGTGGTTTACCTTGAAGGACATATTTCCTCCTAGACGTTCGCGAGACATAATTGACGGCGAAGAAATAATTCATACGCTAACATCAAATTGTCAATTCTGACAACGTTATAAGCTGGTCTAAGAGCAGATTTCACATTTTTCGAAGAACATGTAGTATACAATTTATATCACTACCATTTTGAAATACCAGATTTATTTCCCTTGACATCTGTAAATCCGACAAAGAAACTTGTGCTGTCTGCACGAGTTTCTTTGTCGGATTTACAGATGTCTCGGGGGAATTAAATCCGGTATTTCAGAATGGTAGTTGAATAAACTCTATATAATTATTTATACCGAAACCAGCGTCTGAAGTAACCTAATAAAGGGGGCCGAATAAACATCATCTATATTCGCTACTAACCGTATATACATCAAAGTAGCATAATAAACTTGCACTTTTGTTTTGGTGCTCAGTTTGCATGTAATTACAATGTAACCGGGTACCAGCCTTACTAGCTTTATTTTCTCAACTTTGACCTCTCGTCATGTGACCAGTGGGTTCAAAATAGCACCGGAAAAAGTGTCCCACTTCACCTCAATAGTGTTGGAATAATTTTAGAATTACTGGACCGATTTGAACAAACCAACTCTTGTTTTCTTGGACCATTTCCAAGCTATCTAGCCGGGTTTCGCAGTGAATTTCTAAAAAAAGTTGTTTTTCGACCAGCTTCTCGAGCTCCTCCACCTTATAAAAACTGTCCCACTTCAAATCGATTTTTCGCAATAATTTCAGACTTACCGGACCGATTTGAACAAACTAGCTCTTGTTTTCTTATTTGGATCATTTCTAAGGTAGCTATCATGGTTTTCGGGCGAATTTCTAAAATAAAATGTTTTCCGTACTGCTCCTTGTCCTCCTCATCGAAGACGGCCGTAATGACGTCAGTTAGACAACTTGACGTTACGTCATAAATCAACGTGACGTAAACGTAAAATGGGTTGCGGTATAAAGTAAATACATGGTTAGTGCCTTAGAATATAAAATATATTCGGTTTCGCCCCGACAACTTTATTGGGGCTCGCTAAAGCTCGCCCCAATAAAGCTGTCTAAGGCTCAACCGAATATATTTTATATTCTAAGGCACTAACCATGTATTTACTATATACCATCTGTAACCGGTTTCATCAACATTGCAAAGTATACTTTACCAGCAAAGTATACTTTGAGGGAGTAATCATTTATTTTTCCTGAAATGCATTATTTCATATAGAACTAACAAATGCATATATTTCATGATTAAAAGTATGCAGAATTATTATACTGAATTTATTACATTATCACAGCCAAATTGGCTGTGATAATGTAATAAATTCAGTATAATAAAAATTAATAAATTTATCATAAAATTGAAAATTTCTCCCTCAAAGTATACTTTGCTACTAAAGTATACTTTGCAATGTTGATGAAATAGGCTACTGAAGGGGAATTAGATGTACTAACCATGTATTTACTAATATCATCTGAAGCTGTACTGTTGACCTAAATAGATTTCTGTACTGATATTATTTCATCAACATTGCAAAGTATACTTTAGTAGCAAAGTATCTGAAGTATCAAAAAATCTGCATTTTTAAAAATACCTCGGCGGGCTCGACATGTGTGCCGCGGCCATCTGGTTCTCATTTCTCATTAAAAGTGTATGTTGTTACCACTCAGTTGAACCGTCTCGGTGAGACGGTTCAACTGAGTGGTAACAACATGCACTTTGGGTGGATACCGGGGGCACCCAGTAGATTCGCCAGACCAATGATGCTTCCGGCCCCCCTGTATTGTATTGTGATTTTACATACACAATTTATACACTGTGAAAGCCCATTTATTGTGCTTTTTATTTGATCATAATATCTGCAATTTTCATTAAGATATTATATTTTATACAACACCACTATTCAGGTCGTTTGAGAAAATGAGACGTCACATAAAAACGACGTAAAAACGACGTAAAAACGACGTTATAGTATCTACGTATCTACTGGTACACATAGAGTATACGCCAACATTTACAACAGTTTGCAAGTTGACAAACTAGAAGCATGTTTGGTATTGAATAATGAATGTATAGACGGGTGAGCTTGATTTTTGTGGTAATACATGAAAGTGAAAAGCGACAAAGACAAACTGGCAAGTTCATGTACCAGCAGGTATAAATGTGTGCGCGTGTACGGCGGATTAGGTATGCGGATTTCTTCTTTTTGACGTCGTGTTTACTGAGCGTTTTAATCATTAATAATTGTAGAAAACCACAGAAGTATATGAAACAGACAGCAATATTTACTGTCCATGTATGTTATTCTGTATTGATTAACTGGTTGGTTCATTGGGTTATACGACAGTTCAGCAAATACAGATGGGAATACACCTGTAAATGGGGAGGACAATACGTTCAACATTAAATGTACATGTCCACTCAGTAGGCACACTCTGTTCTTTATAGATAGTTTTGTATATTCTGTAGATATGAAATTTTCAGGCAAAATAAACATTAATTTCACCATAAAACCCCATGTACTGATTGGCATTACTATGCAATTTATATCAGACGTAAATGTCCACACGGATATCAGGGGCGATAATAGTGTTTCCTTAAAATGTTAACGGACATTACTATTTATTATCTGTATTTATTTGTTGATGTGTAATGATCTTACTTTATAATCTGTCGAAATATTATTTTTTCAGGTGACGCATTTAATTAGTATAAATAATTAAAAAATAGCATGCCTCATTTGCATATGAAAATAGCCTAATACCACCGCGAGTCACTATGAGTAAAATAAATATTACTAAATGATTATATCTGTATAGCGGGCACTCCTAATTTTTTAGAACGAGTGGAATAGTGGATACACTTATTTAATTCCTATAAAGAATAGTTTGTGCCTACTGAGTGGGCATGTACCTTTAATTGCATTAAAACTAGTACACAGTCGATTGCGCGCCATAGAATGTAATTGAATGTAATCTGTAAGACGAATCGGCAAATATTGTTTTTCTCCGGAAAACCGTTGATCTGACATGCTTATTGAAATTAAAAGAAAATATGGGTTGGGTTTGTCGGCCGAATACAGCCGACTAGGTATTTTTCATGTCGGCTGTACTCGGCCACCTGTATGTTTGCTATCTATGTCACGCTAACCTTCATTTGAATGTGACAAGCCTTAACTTACATTGTCGTACCGCAGATAAGTTTCTCGACTTTTGATTGGCTAGCTTGCCTGGTCATATATATTATATGACCTGCCAAGGCCGTCGAACATACAGAAATTGCGATTCCCCTCCGGCGCCTCGTGTCCAATGAAGACACATTTTGCGAGCGTCTACCGATTGCGAATTGTATTCCTCACTAAACACAATAAAACCCCGAATTGATCAATAAAAGTAACAAATTGTACACTCAAAACCAGTCTTTTATTGTTTATTTTTCCATAAATATTCTTCGCTCATCAAAATATGAGCGAAAAATGCCACAAACTGTCCCATTTAGTGTTATCAAATCTCGGATTATTTTTCTTCCTGAAAAAACCCAAAGATCAAATAACGGATCTGCGGTATGACAAATACGTTATTGTGATTCTACACAGGCTATATGGTGTAATATTGCCCGCTGAAGGTATGTTCACCCAGATGGGCAATATTACACCATATAGCCTGTGTAGAATCACAATAACTTATAATATCGGTAATCCAATATGTAGGCACACTCAGATTAATCTGCATTAATGTATACAGCAATGTGTTACATACATGTGCCTATTGCATCATATTTATACAAGTCTTGGTTTACAGATGTTGTTCTATGGAAAA